>JAAXYX010001572.1:0-22037 GCA_036851915.1 Ptenothrix huangshanensis | reverse complement strand
GTTAGATGCTTTTATTTTGTCATCCCCTGTCTACCCTAATGTCTGTACAGATAGTAGAAAAATGCGCAATAGTCACTTATTACAACTCAAATTGTAACTAACATTATATTCTAAGACTCGAACGAACGGAGCCATTTCTGATGCAGAATCTCCACTAAATTCGAAACCAATCAAATATTTCGTACATAAATAATCCACAATATTCATCTAACTAAAAGTGCTTAAGAATCAGACTTCGCCTGCTTATTTCCTCAAAGTGCATCTAAATTGTTTCGAAAATGTAATTAAAGCTCATCTCGCAGTCCATGCGTTTTAATACGTTTAAGATGCACTAAATTTCTAATTCGTCAATTGTCAAAACTAGAAATTTTGAAACATTTAAAAATTGTTAAAATGGGAAATTTCAAAATGCGTAGAAGTCAAAAAAGAAAAAATTTGAAATGTTAAAAAAGTTTTAAAATAGGAAATGTTGAAACGTGTCGAAATTTTCAAAATGACTGATGAAATTTTGAGACATTTTAAAATTGTTAAAATAGAAAATCTCGCAGTCCAGAATGTTCTTTTAGAACATTTCTAATATACTTGAGATGCATCCTAATTGCTTTCATAACTGTACTAAATACGAATAGATTTTTGGTATTTTAAATGCATTTTTTCCTGTTTCAGGGTTCCTTAGTTTTTACAGTGTACGCGTACAGGTACCTATAATTATAAAAGAAAAGTAGATTTTTTGTGTAGAAGCAAATGTCTCCCCTAGACAAGTAGTAGTGCCGTAATAAGAGCACAAATAAAGCTTGCAATTATGTTCATAGTTTATAATGAAATGAATTGGACGTATAATGAATTTTTAAAAGTGACTTTTTAATGAGCAATAAAGACATCAAGATGGGCCCTGAATGTGCCTTAACTACATAGATATGTAATTACCTACACTTGCAGTAGTTGCAGTTACGTCTTTAGTACGAAACTTTATTTTCTGCTATGTATTTTGATATAATTATAAATTGAGCTTAGACGTACATATATGAACTGAAAGGCGTAGGCGTACTTGAGTATGAGTACCTAGAAATGAACTACATGCATGCATGTATATGTACGTATATGAACATATTAGAGACAACATAGACATAGATACGGAAGGTAGGTACGTACATATATTTGATTTAGTCTTTTCCCTGGAGCTGGAATGTAGACCGGTTGATCGTCATCGTCACAGTCGTGGCTTAATGGGAGTACGTCAAGTCTTACCTTACCTTCCATTTCTCCCATAACTCTGTCTGCTCCTGTTCCGTGTCCGTGGTTGTAGTTAGTAGTTGAAGGGTCTCCTCTCATTGTCACTTGATTTGAGTTGACAATCAACTCCTGGCTTTGGACGAAACTTGAGTATGGACGGGTAATGATGATGGCAATAGCTATGACGATGACTATGACTATGGCTATGACTATGACTATGGCGATGACTAGTGCATTAGTGCAAGCACCACGACCGGGGCTATAACTATGTAGATATGTGTAGCAATGAAGTTTGTAGGTACTTGTGAATCTTCCTCCGGTGCAGATTGCATTACATTGAGATGTTGAATGAGGATGGGGATGTGATACCTTCTTCCCTTGTGCAATGACAACGAGTTGAGGGACACAGCCGCTCCTAGTAGACCTGGCTTGGACTGTATACCGCTAGACCAGACATCGCAAATTGTGAAAGACATGAAAATAGTTCCAAGGGAATTCTATTTCTTTTCGAAAACAACCAAACAGTTAGACAGTGAGCCATCCAGCCAGCACACTCATTCACATGGAGTAACCAGTCAGCCTTATTCTGCCAACTAACAGCCAACCAACCAAATTGTAATGCACGAGTTTAATTCAGTGAAAAACGGATAGAATTACCATCGAACCCAACTCAACCAATTTATATGCATGGGAGGGGGAAGAAAGTTTTCTCATGTAGGTAATTCTAAATTATGCTAGCATTCGTTTGGGTTCCACTCAAATCCCATGTGAGTGTGTACTGGAGCTGGTGCCAGGGTTGAAGTTGGAACTGGAACTGGAACTGGGGCGTAGGTGGCTTCCTTTCCAGTACAAGTACCTACCACTGAGCACACAGACATAACACACAGGTTTGCGGAACAAACTTTCCATGTTTCCGTTATCGTTATTTGTGATGGTGATGTGTAGTCGTGCAATTATCCCCAATATTTGCTTCAAGTACAGTCTGCGTCTAGGATGGCTCTCGAGCCGTAGTCGGAGTCGTAGCCGTAGCCGTAGCCGTAGCCATGGCCATGTCATTGGATTTTGATACGGAGCCATTTAGTTGTGGACTGTGGAGTAAATTTATAGTAAGGGGGAAATCTATATGCATGCACCGTATTTAGCTATTTTTATGACTTTTATGATACTTTAGAGGCTCTAATTGAAAAAAGCTAGGCTGAAAAGAAAATTGTGATTTGGGTTGCCTCTTCAAGTCTAAGGAAAGTAAGAGGAGGCTGCTTATTTAGATACTCATCTACTTGTGCTGCATGTGCTGTCGTCACTGTCACTGCAATGTTGACACTTGTACTTGTAATGCAAAGTGCTTTGCTTTCAATTTGAATTTGAACAGCGCCACATGTACGTACACTCTCCATACATATTCTTCAGCTGTCGTCACGACACTACAAATAATCGCGCAATGTGTTGACACGACTTGGGAAAACGTCTTGGAGCACATACATAATGTAATGCACGAGTGTCTGCGGGAGCGGAGGTAACTGGGTAAAAGTGTCTAGTCTTGTGTAAGCTGTCATGAATTATGGAATTTCCATGTAAAATATTTAATTGGCGATGGTTGTTGTTGTTTCTTCTCTTTCTCTCCTGTGATCTGACTGCTCATGCATTCTCATGCTTGATCCTGTATCTTGCAGCGAATTTAGCCAAATTGGAACAGTTGAGAAAAGTGCCCAAGAAACGACCGGACTGGAGCGTCATGATGAAGGAGATCGAAACTCAAAGGAAATTAAAGCATGTCGAGTGTAATGACAGGTCGAAACCTATTATACCCCGAATGAAGTCTCGTGGCAAGGTAACACATTTATGCTTCCCTTCATTTTCACACCACACAATGCCTACTAAACCATACCATACCATACCATCGTACCTATTACATATTGCGTTGATCGGAGTACCTATGTATATATACAGAACCCTTACCCTTTTGTCTGCCAACGCGAACCTATTCTCGGAATAAAATATGAGTGCATTCCAGGAAACCTTCAGGTGTACGTGGTTATGTGGAAGTGGACGGGGACTGGGAAGATGTAGTGCTGGACGAGGACCATAGTTTGATACCCATTCATAGTGATGGTGGATGGTGGACGGTTTGGTATAATGAAACATTTCTCGTCGAGGTCACCGGCGCCATTCACATCGCATCGGCATACCGAACGTATCTATCTTGACTTGGCAATTCCAATTCCACCAATACCAATGCCAATGGCAATGACAATCACAGCGAAAGACCGAAGCCAAGCCAAGCCAAGCCAAGCCAAGCCAGGGAAAGTCAGACTTTTATTCTACACAGCTATCTCTCTCCATATACATATAAATATACCTTTCCAGAAATGGTCCATAGGTTTACATTGATATTGTTTTTCACGTTCCACGTCCACTTCCACTTCCACTTCCACTTCCACCTTGGACCACACGACCATCACGATCTACTACTACACTACGTACCATCCAATCGATCTTATGTCTTGGAAACATGTAATGCATCTCTAATGGATTCGTATGTAGCTTCCTTTTCCTTTTCTCATTCTGCCCTCCAGAGAAACGATTAAGGGCCAAGAAAATAATAATAAAAAACGAGAAATTTCCTCTAGTCTCTATTACTTCACACTTTTATTACGCTTTCTACTTTCTATAACTCGACCAGTAGCACCGAGGTATATTATACTCCTTCACCTCCCTTCCACTTTCATTGTATCCCCAACCAATCCTCGCAACCTTTCATGCCCAAACGTTTATTCTATCTAATTCCGAAATATAAATAGGTAGCGACACATGAGTATAAACGAACGATAAGTTGTTGGATGGAAAGCCATGTTTTCTCCAGCATTTCCAAAAGTTTGCCAAAGTACTCATTTGTATTCCTACTGGAGTACTCGATACATTCAAGTGATACATTATGGGTTCCGGGATTTAGAATGTAATATTTTAGATTTGTATCATTAAAAAATTGCCCATAAAGGTAGAAACATCAAAAGTCTAGTGCCCATATAATGTACACGTTAGTCGAATGCACAGTCAAAAATATCAAATCACTGCTATTGGGTTAGAAGGCTGCTATGTATTGCTCTAGCAATACCAATACCAATGCGGAGATCCATTTCGCTGCCTTTCCACTTTCCATGCCGCGTGTATATTTTGGTCTATTGTGTGCGGGCGGGTTCCTTTGTATCCATTCCTCCATGATGTCAGCTTGAATTGGAGGACAATTTGATGAAACGACAAAAGATGTGAATCATGATTTGACGATTACGCCGGAATGGGAAAGATTCTATGTGCGAGTTCAAAGACTAAATTTTGCATGGAGACCAACTTTGAAAATATGTATATACCTATGTATGCTTTAAAAATGTTGTTTTCTATTTTTCCATGGAATTTGTATTGACAGTTTGTTTTCGACTCGGAAGCGAAGCCAGCGAATAAGGCGGATGCCGTTCACAATCGATTACTTACTGAAATCCAGAGTGGAATCAAGTTAAAAAAGGTCCAATGTAATGACAGGAGTAAACCCATTCTCAGTGGTACGTGATCAAAGTCTCAATTCAATAGAATAACTTTAATTGAGTCACATAACTTGTGAAATGTAGCCGAGTTTTTCCTCGTTCCCTCCTCCATTTATGGAGGCGTATCAACCTACCTACCTACGTCCTTACCTATACATATACATATTGTATATATATAGACAGATATATGTGCACGTCCTCACTCGCGTCCCTCTTAACAAAGTATACGAATAAGAATACGAATGCACACAAACTTTATTTGATTATATCATATTGCAACTTACTAGTTTGGCAGTTCCGCTTCCAGGACTTCCAGGTCTACTTCAATTTCCCTTATTGTATGTGTATCTCTGTTGTAAACGTACGAGCTATATAGAGAGATACCCATATAATTATATTCGTACATATGTACCTTCACTCTTGATCTTGCTCTTGAGATCAATTAAAGATTATCAAGTTGAACTGGGAAAAGACATGGAAAGTATATTGTACATAACTCGCTCGCTCGCTCTTCTGTCCTCACTTTCCTAAAACTTGGACTTTTTTTCCCAGCCCTCGCATCGGCCCAAAAATGTCAACTTGAAGTACAACAATTCCATCAATTCTCAACTCGATCCAAAACTTTGGTCGATCGATGTATATATTGATGAAGCAGTGCACGTATATTATGTTATGACATGATATGATATGGCCCATATAAATGTGAGGACATGGGGAAAACTTGTAGGAATAATTGAAGGGTGATTTTGAATGGTGACTGACATGGATATTTGTTCATTTTTCTTCCCGTCTCCTACAGGTTTACGTAAG
This sequence comes from Ptenothrix huangshanensis, assembly GCA_036851915.1. Classification (NCBI taxonomy): domain Eukaryota; kingdom Metazoa; phylum Arthropoda; class Collembola; order Symphypleona; family Dicyrtomidae; genus Ptenothrix; species Ptenothrix huangshanensis. Next base: position 16,458 of record JAAXYX010001572.1, on the reverse strand, counting down.
TTCCGTCGACAAATGACGATGGAGGAGAAGGATAAGGATAAAAAGGACGACACAGCTGAAGATCCAATAACAACAAGTCCAGCTGAAGAACTGATTGCGATGGGGATCGACATTGATGATATAGACACGCTACGGGATGAGCTTCAGTCTGCTAAACAAATGCTTGAGTTAGAGATTCAAGCGAAAATTTTGCTGGCCAAAGAGAATCGTGATTTAAAATGTCAGAATATAACTATGGAAGCGCAGATAGATGACCTAAAGTATAATTTACAGCAGCAATTATCTCTCATCCCGTATGATGAGGGGAGACGGGACTCGAGAGCATTCAAGGATCTGAGAAAATCCAAGTCCGGTCTGTACAAGTGTCCATCCGGGGTGAAAAAATCCAAGTCGGGATTCGGTGGGAAAGGTGGTGCTGCGGCTGGAGCTGGAGCTGGAGGGAAAGATAAGGACGGTGGTAAAAAAGATGATGAGGATGATCTAGAAGAAATCGGAGAGTTTGGTGAGTTGGAGGAAGAAATTAATGTACTCAGGAATCAAGTACATTCGGCAAAGAAAGTGGCCGAGGACTGGGAAGCCAAGTATAAGGAAGCGAGTGAGAAACTTTTACTCGCTCAAGGTTAGTTTCCTTTTTCCCCTTTCGCTTTTTTCCGCTCTCCCTCTTTCCTTTGTGCTCTGTGTACTCATTAACCACATTATCGTTTTTCTTTTATCTATATTCTATCATTATTCTAACATCTACGGAATCTCATTCAGACGACCGACCGCAACGCAACATTAAGCACGCTTTGATAACCCTTTTTTCCGATTCTAATATTGTAATTTGTGGGAACGAGCAGTGTACATGATTGTTGGAGGCAAAGGATGTGCAACCATCTGCGTGAAATCTATGTCTTTGAGTTGCACATTTGAGTGGCCAACACACATCCGAGACTTGCAATAAATCTGGGTGTAAATCTAGGTAATTTAATCCGCCAACATTCTGTTTACGCTGCAGCTTTTCCTCTATATTTCCCCTACTTTTCTTATGACCGTTCTGAACGAGGGGAGGAAAAAATTGCTTTATTTTGTGTGGATCTATTTCAAAAAATGCTTAGGAGAAGGAAAAGTAATAAAAGAAAATACTGAGATGATTTATGAGGAGCTTTAGTTTGAGGTACATTGCTTTTGCTTACGTACCTACATACACTTATACTACAAGTAGGAGTAGTCTGTCTACTATATCAATATGAATATATGTATGTAGGTAGCTGGGTTGCTTTGCTTTCGTTTCGTTTCGTTTCGTTTAACATGACTTGATATTGATGTCAATGTACCTATGTATGTGTGAGGGATGAGAATGAATATCACATGAGCCGAGGATTTAATGTATTGCAAAATGACACTTAAATTTATAGGAAAGTTTGAAGACTCGGAGCAGAGACTTTTAGTATTGAATAAGAAGATTGAGAAACTTCAGACTCAAAAAGGTGTTTCCGTCTCGTCCAATGACAAATGGACACAGACAGAAGAGCAAATTCAGCAGATTCAGGGTCGACGGGTTTCGAGGCAGCTCTCGACAACACGGAAGACATCGACTGCAGGAGGAGAAGGTGGTGGTGGCGGTGGTGGTGGTGACGTTCTCGAAGGTGACACGGGAGACGAGCTTGAAACAGATGACTCAGATCTTGAGGTTGATGAGGCCACCGTGATTCGGAAGAAAGAGGAGAGAGAAATCAAATTATGGGAGAATAAATTCCGGAATATTAAAGAGAAGCAGATGGCGAGTAAGCTGGAGAGGAAGAGTTTGAAGATGCAGCAGAAGAAATTAGAGGCAGAGTTGAAGGAGCAAAAGTCTCGTCTGAAGGAATTACAGAAGGAGGTTGACAAGATGGCGAAGATGTTGAAGGGGGACGGGAACGATGGGGAGGGAGGTTCGGATGACGAGGCTGAGAAAGGCTCTGAGGAGGACGAGGAGGATGAAGAGGATGAGGATGATGAGGATGAGGATGATGACTCGGACGAGGAGAGCTCGTCCGAGTCCGAGGAGGAAGAGTCCTCTTCAGAGGAGGATGACTCTTCCGCCGCACATGACGACCGAATCAATTTGTTCACCAAAAGAGTTAAACGTCGTGATAATATCCTCAATGCACTCCGCAAAGGTAACTACTTACTTCGAGCTAATATTGATCGTCTCAAGGATGATCTTGAAGATGTTCGCATCAAGTATCATGATTTGGAACACGAACTCAACACCGTACTTGCCGATGTGTGAATCTGTCGTCACTCCTTCAACCTGTAAATATTTGCATCAAAACAACAAACGAGACAAATAACAAGATAACCACATGTGTAGGTACCTATACATATACATACAATACAATCTATAAATGATAATCATAAAACTACACCATTACAATGTATTATTACTATTAGAGAAAATAAAGGAAAAAAGGAAATCACTAGAGCAGAAGCGTGTGTCTAGCAGAATATCTTGATGATCATAATCGTACTCCTATATGTAGGTATGTATATTATCCTTCGTGGTTGAACACTTCTATGGATGACTTGGCTTAAGAAAAAATTGACAAAGGCTAAAAAAAATCTCGTTTGGACCATGACTCCATGAAAACGTATACAGTATAAATATTAAATAAATATATATATATGTATGTAACAATGTATGATGATATTATTATGATACTATGTAATAATTACTATTACTACTCTCTCCTCAATATGTGCCTACTTCGTGCCTTTGAGATATAAATAATGATTATGTATTCTTCACACTCGACTCTACTCATACTGATTACTGATACAATTGCAACAATGATAATATCTATACCACATGAATGTATGATTCTGTAATGACCTACTTATATTATACATAGATACTACATTTTCAAAGTCAATGAATTAAAATATCATACAATTATTATTACTACTGACGATGAGTCAAATCAGATCATGGAAATGTTATCAAATAAAGTACATAACTCTTCATCTTTTTTAATACGAGGAGGGTAGTGGAAGCCAAAGCTATGCTATGCCATACGCCATACTGTACTCAATGCCAAGGTGAAATAACTTATCGGTAGCTTAACCTAATAGCTTTATTGTTAATGGGTAGCACCCCGTTGCCTCCACATAATTTCTTGGGACCTACATACATACATGGGTAATCACATTGCCTTGCACCCATTTATTCTCGCAAGTGGTCTCAATCTCAATTAAAATAATCACATTGTGTAATAACAAGATTCTTCATCATACTACTTGTACATGGTACACCATTAGTTGATTGTTATTGCATGGAAATCTGAGATTTAAACGTTTACAGCCGTCCTTTACGACAGATTCGCTGGAGCTCCACCAACATCCTACGCTCCTTCATTCCTAATTATGACACCGAAAATGGCTCCGAAGCTCTTTTGAAAAACAACTTGCATTTACTACGTATGTACGCTTAGGTAGATAATTATCCGAGAAAGAGAAGTGGTTGACCCAATTTATTTTATTGGTGAAGGTATCTACGTGGTGAGCATACAGAGAGTTGAGAAAGTGTGATGGTGGAAATAGCAACTTGCGATTATCTGTACCGTTACCATTACCAGCCGATAAATAGACACATGAGTATTAGTCGATCACCTACATTCCCCTAAATAGTTGTTCACATTCCAATTTCGAATTCAAATTCGAATACACTCGTCATAGTCAGGGCATAGTAAGTACAGTGAGAATAACAGGACATGCATACCTATCAGTATATGTTAATAATACACGAGGACTGTAGCACGAAAGCTATAACTATAACTGTAACTGTAACTGTAGGTAGGGAGATGGGAATACAGAGAGAGAGAGATACATAGATTAGGAGATTGAATGAGGAAAAAAGGGAATCTAAAAATTGTATGCGGAGGCAGAAGCAACATTTCTTTCTCAACCGCAACCTACAAAAGGAAAGTCTATAACACTCCCACTTGTCTAGGAAACTAATAAGGAAGGAAGGATGGGACGGGATATTCTGTGATGCTGTGCGGGGACGTTGTTGACAACGTCATCAAGAGTGATGTTTACCTACATTGGAAATCAGCGTGGGAAGACTAATCCCATTTTCCGGACGTTAAAATTACACTCTTATTTTTCTATCGGGCTCGCATAACATCACATGGTAGTCTGAACCCAATGCATTTTCCCAACGATGTTCCACCGTACTTCCTCTTCAAATATCCCCATCATCCCACTAAATTCTAAATTGCTTTAGCCAATCATACATTTTTAGAAATCATCTTTCACTGGCTTCGGGGTAATTATATTCTTCGTGCTGACGGATATATGACCATCTCGCTCCATGCTCTCCATGCCATACCATGCCATGGCTAAGCTTATGGCTATTGCTATTGCTATTTTATTTCGAGCATCTCTCGACTTGTCTTATTGCCTTTTCGTTTCCATGCCTACGCTCTAAGAAATATCAAACTATTACTGTAAAGGATATCATAACATTTCATCCAATAACCTACTCATGCTGGCCCGTTATATCCATCAACTACTTGCATTCATCCTCATTTTCATCCCCATCACACATTTAAATCCCACAAGTCATTTCGCATTTTACCATAGTACTTGATTGCTGTGTATCATTGTCTTATCATTTATTTACAGAGTTGGTGTTGGTGTTGGTAGATAGGGAGTGCAAGTAAGTGCCAAGTGCATTGGATGCAATGCCCGTGCAAACATAAAGCCTTACATAGTTAAAGCACACATCTAGTGATGGTAATGGAGTTGAAATTGAAATGCTAGGAGGAAAAACTACTCACAGATTCCACACATTTTTTTGGAGATCAAGGATTGCGAGTGAAACGGCAGCAAAATGCTCCCTGCACCAGCACCAACACTAGCATTCTAGCATCAGTGCCAATGCAATCATGATCATGCAAGTACACGCACTATACAAGTAGGTATGTAGTTATGCATTTATATTTGCATTTGCTTCTCCTATATATTATGTACACATAATCGTCTACTCATTTAATGCGTATGTATCTAACTCCTGTCTCTAAATTGTGATTTCCCTGGCCTGGCTTGGCATGGCTCAGCAACGCATACACAGATCATGGAAATATCCTGAAGAAAAAACCCATGACGCCAGGAAGTTTTTGCCCGGTAGTAGTACTACTAGTAGCAGTACTTGATACGGGTGCTCGTACTAAATGTAGACATTCATAGAAGGGTTTTTATGTGACACACACGGTCTGTCTGCATCTCTGTTGTGATTTTGGCAAAAGGATGAAGGAGGCCTTTGTGTGTGTGTGAAAGAGAGAGAGAGAGAGAGAAATGAAAAAACAGTATCTTATCTTTTATATAGATAGGATGGTGTAATGCGATGTGATGGGATGTAATGTTGTATAGAAAGAGAGCCCAAACAGTGAGAGTTGATGGCGATATAAAGGAAACTGCAGGGACTTACTTACACCTACTTACCTCAACTCGACTCGACTCGAGATAGAGACTCAACTAAAGTGAAGTCAACTGTAGAGAAGACTAGACTCAAGACTCAACAAGACTTGAGAGTCAAGTCTCGGAAAAAGCAGGCAAGAATGGGAGAAAGAAAAGTGAGGAGATTGAGAAACAAGTAACTTTTATCATATTGCATGTTCAGCTGCAAAGTAAATCTCTTTCAAATATATGTTCAATCCTGTAGCAAGTCTCCAAAAATCCGATCCGATTCCTGATTCCCGATTCGACATACATGGAGAGGCATGTAGTAGGTATGCCCACTCTACAAATACCTTGAACGTCTTTACCTAAATCACTCTGGAGTCACTCGGTGGAGATACTCAACGAAATCTCCTGGAGAGACAAACAACTTTTACCACTCAATCATTGTAATGTTCAGCCCTTCACTGGTTGTTATTGTGGTCTCGATCATTTACTATTCCCATTTCCATGCCTACTCTCCCCCAGCTTCCATCTCGTTCAAATTAGCTAAGAGCAAATAAAGACACATAGCATCCAAATTTAGTTGTTGGAATTCCAAGCAAAAGTCAAAATCCAAAAACAAATCCAGGGCCATTAACATCACGATTATTTTCATTGAACCTAATACCATGAATGGCACTAGATTATACTGGTCTAAGCCAAATCCTTGGAAGCGTTTGAGTAAGTGCTGATTTAAAAATACGGTAGGTTTCTGTACTGTCTTTTTTCCTGATTGCCATCCCGAGAATAAATATTAGTGTAGCAATAACAAGAAAGGAATCAACACATTACAATTTATTATTAAGGATTTATCACAAAGTACTGCAAACTTGTAGGATAATTTGATTGCCATTTAAAAGTTAAAGCTGTCATCTGTGAGGTCATATCCGTTCTCCATTTTATTCTCTACATGTATTCTCCTGTAATGCTAACCACATACAAACAAATGTACCACACACACAGACAGACACACACGTACAAAAACAAAATTAGGATTAAGTGTCATCATTATTCTGCGTGCTCCCCTACCACTCCGTGTTCAAAGGAAAAAGATCAAGCCACTCGTTTTTTATTTAACTCAGTGGTTTCCTACAGCTGGAAGCAGCGGAAGGAATGGTTTATTCTTGATAAAATACCAAGAACAATAGTTTAATTATATAAACACTCAGACATTATTACACGGTAGTACGGTAGCCATTTCATTCCCTTATGGATCACTTTCCTACATATTGTATCATTTCGTAATTAATAATTTCTAGGTTCATGTTTATGCATCATCATCAGCCCTGGCTCTACAAATTATGAACAGTAGCTTGTGTCTTTTCAAAGTAGAAATCAGCTTTTTAATTTAAATGTACTCCCGTCTACATTATTAAATTCTAGAGTCAGTCATTCAGGAAGGAACTAAGAGAATATGATGTACATAAATACATTGTAAAAACTAGTGTATTTAAAACACCAAAAATCTACTCATATTTAGTATAATTACAACAGCCATTCGAATTAATATAAAACGCGTCAAAAGTGCATCTTGATCAAGATGAATTTTTAATGCATTTGTGATGCACTTTGGATTTACTCAAAGTGTCCTCATAATTATTTAAAATACAAAGATTTTTGGGGTTTTAGATGCCTTTTCCTGTTTTGAGATTGTTCAGTTTTTACAGTGTAGGTTTATAGCTACCTCGTTGTCCATGCGTAGGTGTTGGCTGCATGTGTCGTGTGTCTCTGTGTGCATGTGACTGTATGTACTTTTGACTCTAGATCCTGGAGGTATTCCAGTCGGACAGGAATGCAATAGGAAAAGCTAAAAACTAAAAACAAGTCTCACAACAAGAGCAATAGCAGCAACAACTGTGGCTCTTCATCCGAAAATCAGCCCGAGCTGAGCAACAGCCTGTGTATTTTTGTATGTTGATGCTACCACTCACCCGGATTAGGCAGTATACTGTTAAAGGTAGTAAATACAAGAATGTAGCAATTATATAATTATTTTATGAGAAGGAAATGTCGGCATTTTCGTGAAGCCCGAAATCCCGAAAAGGCAGGCAATAAGCAGAGAGACGGCAATGTCGATGTCGATGTCGATGCCGATGCCGAAGTCGATGTCGGTGTGGATGTTGAAGGCAGGCAGGTAGTCACGGTCGTATCGTACACATTTATGCCTCGCAATCGTCGCAAAGTTGGGAGTTGGAAATGTTTGGGTTTCTACACCGTTCTGTTCCCACTAGGTCGTCGCTAGTTTGACTTTACTTTTACTCCAGTCACACATTTCCGGCGGCACGTACCACGGATCATAAGTACCTGCTTACACACAGCAGAGATACCCAGAAAAGCGAGTACCTCAGGCGGTTCCCTCCTTCCTCCACAGTGTACTTTTATACCTTGGTGCATACATACTTTCCAGCCGCAGCATCCCACATTGACAGAATAGAAAGGGAAATGTCTGGATTTCTCGTATTTAGTCATGAATCCTCCAATATCAACTTTTGATACTGCCTACAGTCCATGGTCTACATATCAGTACATACATAGGTAGGTAGGTACGTTTACCTGCAACTCCCCACCGACAACGGATAAGATAGAGGCACGAGGCTGGAGGCAGAAAGTATTGAAGGTAGTTGACAGAGACAGAAAGTGAGCCGACCGAATCCCTACTTCCTCGTTAGGTACTGTATACATAGGTATAATGTTTGATGAAATGCTGACTGCCATGACGAGTATAAAGTCAAGTTAAAATTCGCAACTCCACTCTCCTCGCCGACTCCTATCGGTTGATGCTGTAAGGAAAATGTGGCGAAAAGAACGGAGGAAACCGCACACAAGTCTGTGGCAGTGCAGCCAAAATGATAACAATAGACACTGATAGTACATTCACCAACAACAACGACCAACCCAAAATCAAATGAAACAGCATCAAAGTTGACAGTCAAAGTCAAGTTAAGTCAAGTCGAGTCGAGTCAAGCTACATTACCAACTACATATTCGAATTCGAACAAAGCGGATTTCCACATAATGTAATCAAAGTGGAATACACTGCTAAATGCTCAACGCTCAGGGTGATATCTTCTGTCTAGGTAGGTAGGATGATACAGCGCTGTGGGCATAACGAAGTACACACCACTTTCAGGATAAGCATGCCATGTCTAAAGTATTAATAGTTGCAAACTGTAAGTACTAAGACTATTATCACCTATTCACATGAGATTTTTTTTCTCTACTTGGAAAGGATGAGCAAGTCGGCTTTGGCTTAAACTTCCTTATAATTGTTACGTTACAAGCTTTCGAATTAAGAGCTGTGGAGTCGAGTGTGGAGGGCTGTGGGTTGAAAGAGAGAGAAACTTTGGTCACGAACCTCTACGGTCTGGTGTCTTTGAGAAAGAAAGAAGAGAGGCTGAAAGTGCGGAGACAGGTGTAATGTACCTACTTATGTGTAATGTAATCTTGTGAAACAGTAAGCGAGCTGAGAGCTAGAGTCACAGCTGAAGGAACAACTCGAGTCGGTGGAAAGGAAAGAGCAAGAAAGCTACTCAAAGACAAGCAAAGCAAAGCAAAGTAAAGCAAACGTGTGCATATACATACATGGGCTCCCTTTGCCCACACACACAACGTATTAAGACAGACGGCAGAACTCGTGGAACTCAGTCCATCCGAATCCGAGGAGAAGCTCAATGCAATGCAGAGAAGTATTGAGTGACTCTATTACGATTCCCAAAAGTTTAGTTGTTACAACCACAGCCACAGCTACGAAAGCCGAAACATGAGCGATAAGGATAACGAAGTAAGAGGAACAACTTGAAATTACCACAACCACTACATGAGAAAGGCACGGGCAGAGAGAGAGAGGGAGAGAGAGAGAGGAAGGTACAAGGACAGTTTTGAAGAGTAGACGTGGAAGGTAAACGAAACGACAGACTCTGTGCAGATGATATACAACAAAGAAACGTAGAACGGGAAATGATGAAAGTGAAAACTGCAACTGGGAATCGAATAGGAATCCACAGAGGTACCCCTCACACGCATTTCCCTCTTCGGTCTTTATTGTTAATAATGCAGGCGGGTAACGGAGAGCGAGGGACTGGAGAGTTGTTGAAGGAAGGATAGCGGTGATGGTTGCATAGATATGTAGTTTGTTTGAATTGGAAATCCAAGCATCCTCAACCTTCAACCCAAACCAAAGAATGCCCACACTCGAACGCTTACACAACAAAAACAACAACAAACAACAAGACTCGTAAAGGAGACAGGTTGAAAGGATTGTAAGGAAATGTGTAAATTGGACTGCTGCTACGGTCGTCGTCTAGTTGTCAGTGTCATCCATAGCTCGACAGCAGCGGCTGTCTAGTAGTAATTTAGGATTTCCCACTCATCATTTCCTCTTTTGCTTTTTCCTCCTGTGTGCCTGTGTGACGTGCTGGTATTTCTTCCGTCGTTCGTATCGGATCGTTGGATTGCGTGGCATTGCGTGTGATTGTTTGAGGCCGAGCGTTTAAGGGGTCGTGTGATAGTCACTTGAGGATCCTCAAGGAGTATTGAGTGCCAAGGAGGACACTGTGACTAAGCATCGTCAAGTGAAGGCCAGGAAGGGATTGAAAGTTGAAAGGTACGGGCACGGTGAAGGCAGCCGTATGAAATCGGGGACATTGCCTTATATGGCCGTGGCTCAATCTGTCTCCCGGTGTTGCCGCTCCAAGTTGACTATCGTGTACTTAGCTGTAGTTAGTTCGTAGTAGCGGTGGATGTGGTGCTATATGAGTTTGGTTTGGTTTGGTGGTTCGTACTTTCGTAAGTTTCCTATCAACTCCTAACTCCTTCCTTTGCCGTTTTCCTTGCTTGACTTTGGCTTTGGCTCTCTTCACTTTTTACTCCTTCATGCTCATATTTTGTTTCCGTACTAACAACTAGTACAACTTCAACTACAACTACTTTCGTTTGCCACTCCAAAACTCCTATCCCACTGCCTCCTGCTAAATTCCCATTCTCATTTCTACCAACGTTTTTTTTTCTTCGTCTTCCTCCCGTGTCTCGCGTGTGTATATTTTTCTCCGTGCTGTGTGCCGTGCTGAATTCTGAATTGAACTCAACTGTGCTGCCGTGTCTTCCGTGCTTGCCTATAGATACTCTCTTTACTTTTACGGTTCTACGGCTCTTCAACATTCAAAAACATTCTTCCATTTCAGCCTCAGCCTGAATTCAGTTCACTTTATTCGCTAGTCCGTCGTTATTTCTTATTTTCTTTTTGGGTGAGTTGGTGAAGTGTGCGACTAAAGTTATCAACGGACAATTATCTATCCCAATACTACTAAACAGTCCTAATTACTTCACAGCAAAAAGACACGTCAAGTCATTGTCAGCTCAAGCCTGACCACCTTCACCTCAGCTGCAATTGTACACATCCGAAATCCGAAGCTATCCTTCATAGGATAAGCAGGTAAGAGAATACCAATACCTAGTACAATACAACTTATCCTTAGCTCTTCTCGAATTCCAGGATGGGAGCAAGCAAATATAAATCTCGATAAAAGTCTGCATTAATATTTCTAGTAACTATTTAAATTCGTGTGTTCAGTGCGTGTTGAGATTAACGGATTATTACGTATTCTGTAAGCGTAGTACTTGTTGCAAGTGAAACTGTAGAATTAATGGTAGAGAAGGGCAATCTGTGATAAATATCGTGATGGTGAGTGGAACTGACCAAATATGGCAACTCTCGCTCTCACTCATTCCCGTATGCATTTATATAAGAGGGAATTGTGAAACGGGAAGGAAAGGAAGAAATGCTAGAATTACACAATGTGATTGTGTGCATAATGTCAAATACATGTCTCCCGATTACTTCATCCACTTTTCGTGTGTTCTTCATCTCGTATTGCTAATCCTCCTTCCAGTTCAGAGGATCCGGTTCGGATGTTTGAGTATCTTATCCCATATGATACGACAACGACACGGAATCATAATAGTGCATGCCATCCCGTACCATGTTATACTCTAGACTGAGACAGCATAGCGTATCGTATCGTACACCAACTTCTGGTTATGCCATATCTGACAATTATTGGAGTTGTTCGGTTGTTCCACTCAACTTTTATCGCTTTAACCGGACCAAACCGACAATGCATACATAATTTATACACTTGAGCATAAAAAAGCATAAAAATAGTAATGACTCATAATTTTTGACTTCGACACAATTCAATTTCCTCCAACTTTTCAAAGGTTTTCCTTCCTTCCACTAGTCTCACCATTCATAGTATAGTTCCTAGTAAAAATAGCTCAACATTTACTCTGACTGAGCGAGTGTAAGTATGTAGCCTAGTGGCAGTCATTCAGTTTCACTATACCCTATAGCTTCCAGCTCTAGCTCTAAATCTAACTCTAGAGACTAGTCTCAGTCACTCATACTGACACAGCTACTTTTTATCTCGTCTCGAGTATGAATCCTAGCCCGATTTTTTGCTTCGTCTACAACTCATGCATACCTACATTCTTCATTGCATAATGGTACACCGTACAAAGGTTTCCATCCAGCAGTATTCTCCTGTATAATTATTTATATACCTACATTGTTTTCATCACAGAATTTTTTTCGTCATACCAAAAGTACTCTGTGAAGCTAGTATTATCCTAATCATAATCCTCTGGATTTTCCTAAGTAGCAGTGAAAGCTCAGTGATGCAATAACAGTAACAGGACAATGATAGGATTAAATTTTGCTTCAAACAGCCGGATTAAATCAATTAAAAATGACTGGGATTCCAAGCGACGTAGAAAGAAAGCAATATGCAAAATACCCGCTAGGAGCTATTCTCCGTTTGGGCATCCTACAAAACAAAGGACCGAACTGAAGCAGAAACTATCAACAGGTTACTGTGCAATGTTTTACGCCATTTATTAAATTCTTTACAATATGTATAAAGATTCCTAATTAGTGTAACTCTAATCTGGTTACCGTCATCTCTAGAGTTTTCTGAACCAAAATACCAAATTGACTTTTAATATTTGAAAAATCAACAATTAGCTTAGGGTACTGATATAATGGGCATACTTCTTAAGCAAGCGAGTTGTGTATTGGTGAAATGAATATTATTACTGATTCTTGTCTAAGGGCATCGTCAAAAATCTCTCAGATGACTTAAGAGAAAAATAATGCAACAACTTATTGCCAACTTAAAAAGGATGTCACAACTACATGGCTACCCAACACAAGACTAAGTTACCTAGTATTTAAGGAGACAGTTGTACAGGATATTTTTGGCTTGAAATTTTAGTAATTTAGGAGCGACTATTCTATTGATATTTAAAATTGTTTTCTAAAATGTCTTACGAGTAATTACCGTTATGTTATGCATTTCTTTTACCGATTTTTCGATGCTTTTGACAACTTCCCAAAATCCCAAAGCTTAGAGGTTAAAACAATATGAGTGTTAGGTGTATTATGAGTGTTATATATGGGTGTTATACTGAGACGATAGTGCGCGACCCGTTCGGAAAAACGTTACATAAAAATAAAAATATATGAACAATAGCGCAACGGTTTGTAGGATTTTGCTTTTCAAAAAACATGTTTCCAATATTTTAAAAACTCAATTGAATCCTAAAAATTTTAAAAAGAATTATAACCGGAATTACAGTTAAAATCATTTTTATAGTTGAAATAAAACAATCAATATAACGAGAAGACGAGAAAACAAATTTCCAGTAGTCAATGCAATCTTCAGAAGTTTTGCAGTAGCCATTTACACATAATAATATGAGAAATGTTCACGCAATTAAATTGAATTTGTAAGTATCACTTGATGCACACTTTTATTACAAGATTGTATTATATTCAAGGGATTCCTCATTGCATTATCAATATTCTTTCAGCCATAAAATGAGAAAATAATTTCAAAAATATAATCAAAATTCTAACAACTCCATAAATATACACCTCTGCAAGATTTATTCTAATCATTAAATAATTTCTATGAGGTACGACGGTCAGTACGTAAAAGGAAGATAAAATCTTTAAACGATGAGTTGCAGTTGGATGAGAACCATTAGCAATAATAAAACAAACCTTTTTGGCAGTACACAGGTATAGCACGTATTATAGAAAGATGCTTGATATCATTTTCAAAAATTTAAGAAAAGATATCTTTCGTACAAAATATGCTATTTTTGAGACGCTATACCATGTACCGGTAGCAAGAGCAATTAGAAAATATTTCCTTTGCTTTATAATTTATACGCTATCTGTAATGACATGACCAAGAATTGTTACAATAAGAATACCTAAGTAAATACGACTAAATCTGAAGAGGTATGGCAGAACACAATAGCATTATTGTACATGACACTACAGTACAAGATTAAATTTCAAGAAATAGTTACCATCGATAGGAAAATGTATAGAAAATATACAGATATTTAAAAACATGCTGGTAGCTATTGTATAGTCACCGTGGACAGGCCATGTGGCATTTGGTAAACTTTTAATTGTAGTTAGTAATCAGTCGTTGTAATTTGCTTCGTTAACTTCAACCTCGGCTTCTTGTTCAGAACCATCCTCACATTTGACTATTGCCATCACAGGCATAGAACTATTAGGGGAATCAGAGTCTGAGGGTGAGATTGCAACCGTTGCACTAAATGTTTTATTAAGGAACAATAACTTTTCAATGTATTCTGGTTCGAGAGCACTACGTACACGATCATAGCGAGGACCAAGTTTAGAGAACACATGCTCTGCTCGAGAACTATTTGCGGCGACTCCCAAAAACTTCATGGCTATAACCGACAAAGTAGGATACTTCAAAGAATTACTGTGCCACCATGCCAATGGATCCGTGGAAATGGCAGGTATTTGATGATTTAGATAGTGCTGAAGTTCGACTGTTGATTCACTTGAAGTTTCTGATTCCATCTTCTTGCCCAAAACCCTCATGAGAAAGCCTGACAATCTACTTGAAAACCTTTGTGGGTTCGGTGTATTACTTCCAGCAGAATCATCCATATCGTAATGATCATGACTTGAACTTCCGTTCGGATTGGTACCGTTCATGTCCCCTTCTTCTTTATTACTATGCAATGTTTCAGACCTTTTCACAGAGTTCTTCTTACTAGAAGTTGCAACTTGAGAATCACTTCTGCAGTGGAATTGTTTAAGCATGTCTATAGTCGCATCGTAGATGGATTGCCTTTGAGCATCGTTAATAAATTTAAGCGCTTTGTAACGGGGATCAAGAAAAGCAGATAGACAAATTAAATACTCGCTAAAGTCATTGGATTGTAGTTTAATTCCATACGCCTCGCCAAAAGTGTTCATGACGACATCGATGAAAGTTGAAACAAAGGGCTTCTCATTGTCAAAATTTTCAATCTCATCCTGCAGTGCTTCCAGCTGATCCTTCAAAGCAAACATGAGAGGAAAAACTGTTGAAATAGAAATACATCCACTGATGCTAGTTTCATCCAACGAGATTTCAATCACATCATTCAACGGAGACAAAAGAGTAGCTAACGCTGGCAAATAATTCCAAGGAACCGTCTTCTTCTCTTTCGGCTCAATGTATTTTCGACTAGATATTAGAGCAATGAGCAAATTGTACGGGTTGCGTGACAATGTTTCATAATCGGGAAGATATTTATTCGCAATTTCTAAACAATTTGTAAATACGTCTTCCCCAAATATGCTAGCAGTTGTTTTTTTCAAATTTTGAAAACATTTCTTCACCACTTGATTAAGGCATGGCAGAACTATTACGTCTCCTTCTGTCTCAATACTTTCGTACAAATCAGAAAATACAACAATGGAATGTAAATTTTGGAATTTTATGCCGAATAGACGCGCTCCTTCTAATACTGTCGAGATGAAAGCTTCCTTAGGGGTTTGTTTCGTGCTCAATGGCTCCGGCAACATTCGCACTGTGAGGAATCGAGACTCGAGTTTCCAATGTTCATTCACGCTATGAGCTGTCGTAGTCACAAATTTTTCCACGTTAGTCTTGCACCATGTTTCCACAGTTAGACACACAAATTTATCCTCAAGATCTTTCACAACTCTTCGGTATTCCACTTGGTATAGGTCATCTACACACTCAGCAACTGTCTTCACAGACTCAGGATCATTCATTGTTGCCAGGATATAGTTTTGATCAAAATGAGATAGCATACCTCGAAACCCATCACCATCACAGGTACTCAATGGTTTCAGATCCATGATACAAAAGAATGCCATATTTCTGTAAACAATGAAACAGAGCTGGTTAACATTTGTCACAAATTTCGCTTAACTTTCTATATTTTATTCAAAATTTCAAGATACTGTTACCTCACGGTTTCTTCGCACTCTGACTCAATCTTGACTGATTTGATCGGGCTGTGATTCATTAGCGCTTGAGAGAAAGAATTATTATCATCCACTAATGATTGGTTTTCGTCGGAAGGTAATTCAAAACCATCTTCATCGTCGTCTTCTGTAGTTTCGGTAGTTACCAGCTCCGCTGGATTTATAGTTGGTGATACAGAGAGCATACCAGGGTGTTTCCGCTCGAGGTGGCCTCGCATTCCTGTAGTGCTTCCTCCGGGACATTTAAAGACGACTCCACAGATATTACATAATGACGTAGGATTTTCACCCTTAACTGGAGGTAATGATTGAAAAAAGTTCCAAACCTCACTTGTTTTCTTCCCTATCCGAGTTTTGGTCTCCTTAAACTTCTGCTTTTGTAGCTGCCTGTTGCAATAACAATAACACAAATAACGAAACATGGATTGATTTCTCAAAAGAAATTTGCAGCAACTTATATAATTACATCTACGTAACTGTACGAACACGACTACATATTCAAATATTGATAAATAGTACCCATAGACAACAGATAAATGAAATAAATAAGACCACTAGTTTTTACTAAATTAAAGTATGTCATATGTACTCGATACTTACTTGGCTTTCCTCTTTGCTAGTAATCCTAACTTAGCTTTAGCTTTGGCAGCCTTAAGTACTGCACT
>JAAXYX010001571.1:0-22040 GCA_036851915.1 Ptenothrix huangshanensis | reverse complement strand
TTCACAGGTATACAGCTATAGGTAGGTAGGTACGTGATAAGTTGTTAAGGCATGAGACGATGAGTGGACGAGACCAATTTTAATTGTCACCACAATTCTGTGTGAGTGTGACCAAAATGGTTTGAAACAGGAAGGCATGTTCTATCCATTTCAATCTAATCGTATAAAGTATGAAGTAGCACTACTACACTTTAATTTTACTGCGTAGGCATCTTCTCTCCTCTTCTCTTCATTCCCTTCTTTTTTCTTTCCACTTATGAGTTATTGGCCAAGAAATTATTGTTTTTTCTGCTTCCTGTTTTTTTAGCATTGGCAAGTTCACAGGTAAAGATAAGCTGGGGTAATTAAAGTAGTCGAGCAATGTGACCAAGAACCAAATCCAGGTTGCGTTCGTTCTCTATTTGGAAGCTTATATGACATAGCATCGCCTTTCATCGCAGCTTATTTTTCACTTGCGACAATGTGCTATACTACCGTGCTATATGACTTGATCGAGATGTGGCTAGCGTTGGCAACAGGTTACATAATTAGGTATCCATCCATGTACGCACTCGTGCTGCATATGGCGTAGCGTAGGTACACTGACATTATGCATATTGACTCTCATCTGTCTCTCGCTCACGTAATTATTGATGTGACAGTCGACATCGAGATTCACTTTTGTACACTGGTTTGGTCTTGAAATATTTTTCCAAATTATGAAGATGACCCAGGATTGTAAATCTCTCGACAAGTCAGTGTGTTGAAATGTTGCCTATTGTGCCGTGCAGCTTCAACGTTCACTTTATGCTATATTTATGTTCGTCTCTTCCATGTGTCGTGTCATACCCTATGTCCGCATCATTAATGAAGTTATTTCTATATGAGTTGTTGAGTTGGCTTGGAATAGTTTGAATATTATATAATCTCGTCAAACGTATAATCCACTAAGGTTTCCCGGAAGACTAGTCACTTGGAAGTTGTTCGAACAAAATTTTTGATGTAATGGCGACACATCATACTATGTATGCGTTTCCACAAAGGACTTTGTAATCTTTCTCGTCGAATATTCAGTGTCAAAGTCAAAAGGACTCTAAATTCTCGAAGATGAACTTGAAAAGATTATAGTTTAGTATGGCGTACCATATACATAGTATGTGTTTACTTATCTGTGTTTATATGCATACAGCACAGTATAAACAAATGAATCAGATTACTATCATTGCTTTCGTAGTTCAGTCATCGAATCTTATAATATTATTAGAAGCCGCAAAGGCTTTTCCTCGAAACGTTGATGTTCCAACGATGACTAACTTAAGTGTCTCACAATGTAATTATGTATAGGTATTCACGTGAGTGAGCGAGTGCGATTACCTACAAACTACCTAGTAAGTGTGCATTGCGTCAAGACCATTCATTGCCAGTAGGGAATCTCAAAAAAAAACTTGGAATACGTTGTACCAGGATTCGCACGAGGAAAAAAATGATGAGGAAAAAATTGTATTGAGTCTTCAGCGTGCGTACTCGGTCGGTTGATAGGAAGACAATGTAAAAAATATAAAGGAAAGCGAGAGCTGCTCATAATCTCATGAGCAATCATTCTGTTTCTGTTCCAATTTATGTTATGACGTGTTGGAGAATGTGGACGTGGACAATCCACCGTGTATGTAGTGTAGGTGCTAAGAGGATTTGGAGTTTGGATTTGAGTGTCAAGTTCAGGATGTGTCCAAATGATTTTTTTTCCTAGTTGTGATAACGATTGCTATTGGGAGTACCTTGCACTGCCAAGCTACTTCTCCGACTACCTGTGTAGGATTATATTAACCTTATATTTCTTTTCGATTTTCGAGCAACAGGTAAAGTCAATAAAGAAGCGGATACATTTCTTATCTCTCACTCTATATCCATAGCACTTACTCAGATTGTTGCTACGCGTTTATGAGCGATGGTCAGTGATTACGTATGCAAGTCTTGGAGAGCCTGTTCTTTTCTGGACTGGTACATACATATGGTAATTATTGCAGTGTATGGAGCGTACGCATAGATAAGTATTTTAATTTAGTTTGATTTACCATACATAATGTTTGCATCGTACCTACCTTGATCGTTCTTATTCCTCACAATAATTATAAAAGTGCAGAAAGCAGAATTTCGTATCTCTCTTTATCGTCATCGGGATATCGGCAGCTCTTCGGCCTAGTTCAAAAATTACCAAATAGACATGCCTGTGTAGATCTACTTATAATATATGGACATTTTGACTTCAAACCTAGAGCTAATTGTGCCTAAGAACTTCGTGAGTCTGTCAATACTTGTATTGTACAAATTACTTACATATCCTTTTATGCCGTTCAACTCCTCTGCAATTACGATCATCCTCTAGATGTTCATTTTCCATGGATAATATAGTGTTGTGGATGTCACATAAAAAACAAGAGCGAGTGGCAAGAGCAAAAGGGATGATCCTGATCCTGTTCCTCATTCCCATCCTGCTCCTGATCTTGATCCTTATACTGATCCTCAGTATGATCATGATCATAACCGTCATCGTCATCGTCATCCTCATCTCCACTGTATCGTATGCTTTTTGCAGGATATAATTAGATGTTTAAGGCCGTTCACATTCTACCTTCTTCAGGCTCGTGTATAAGTATTTATATACCACACCTCATCTTTCATCGCTCCTCTTTTTTACCAATTCCCAGGTGCATCGGCAATAAGTAATAATCAATTGATGTAATACTAACACGAAATCTTGTAAACTTGATTTTGAATGATGTTTGAAAAAAAAATTGTCAATTTTTTCAAAGTTTGCAATTTAAAGTGGCTGTGCTGTAGATTATAATAATTGCATGTCTATTGCATTCCTAGGTTGGTAGGTATTTAATATTCATGTTACATTGGTTTTGGTTTATGGAGCATATCTCTAAGCATCGTCCTCTACCTTTTTTCTCTTTTTATTATAAGTAGACTGAGAATATTGGTGTATGTATGTGTACACGTTCAGTTGAGTATTGTGTGGTGTAGAATGGTTTTTTAAGTTTAGGTGCGTTCTCTCTTTCGTTCAAGCTAAAATAATCACATTGCCTGACTTGTGGTTGTGACTTGACTTGACTTGCCTGACAGAATCTTGCACAGAGTGGTGATAACTTTGACTTGATATACTAATAATTACGTCCTGTACATATATTGGTGCAGAATCAGAAGTACATAGCCTTGATACTTCTTTCTACCTTACCTGTATTTTTATTTTACCATAAAGTAAATTTACCATGCTTTATCGTCCAGTAGTATTTACTGCTGCGCTGGTGCTGGTACACCTATCCATCAGTGTTCTCCATTTGTATAGATAAAAATGATGTATTTGCCTAGGAGCTTGCTTTGTTTTGCTGTCCATTCGTCATGCACTTGTAGGATAGTGCAGAACAAATAGAGAGCCTAAATCCAAATCCAAATACAAGTCCATAGAGAGATGACTGATATATTTATGAGTTTTATAATGGCCCTCTGATGTGGCATCTGGCGTCTATGGAGACAATAAAGACTACGTGAACAGAACAAAATGTTGTTCTTGTTTTGCGAATTTGTTTTGTCGTGTAAAAAAATATTTATTTGTTGTGCTCCCTTGTTGCAGATATTTCTGCTGTTTAATGTTTTGAAAGATGCTAGGTAGGTAGATTAGTAATAGGTACATCGGTACATGCATATCTTTAATGTGGAAATTCCGAAGCCTGGCGACTCTTTGGCAGTCAGATTTATTTCGTTACGCTTCAGTGTAGGAAATAGGTGCAGGTATTTCCAAGCTTTTTTTCTCTGTATTAAGTACCTACTTGAGTTGATGCATAATTCTGCATTTTTACAGAATGCAAATCAAATTAAGGTAGACAGGCCAGGCCAAAAGGAAAGAAATAAAGTAAACGGTTCATCCTTAAGTTGGAGCTGTAGCCTTAAACAAGCAGAGTCTCCACTACCTTCTCTTGTTTATTCTTAATGATGACTCTCCGTCTAACTATCCAGCCTCGTCACTACCCATAATTATTATTAATACATTAAGTTTGACCTGAAGATGACTTTCCACACGTGCCTTACATTCTCGTACTTTATGCAAATCACTGCCAAAAACCCAAACCAAAATCAAGGGTCGTCATAATTTTTGATTTTTTTCATTTTTGGCTCAGTTTAATACTCCTGTTTTGAATATACATACATCTATACTTTCTATACCCCTATAATTATTATGCAATCTTTCTGAACACGAGTTGTGTGGGTTTATGGTGTGCAGGTCGGAGGTAATTTGAGGCATGAAACTCCCCTACGGTAGAGTGAACGCGTGAATATAAGGCACATACACACTGTTTCGACTCCTTCCTGAAGTCCTAAATTGGTAAAATTGCACAATCAATTTCTGTTCAGCAGTCAGATCTTCCCTCCAACCCCATCCATAATTACAAAGTGTACATAGTTTGCGAATACTCCCCTTCGACACGTGCTCAAACTCGACTTTTGCTAATTTTGTGGCAACAAAGGCAAATGTATTTTGGCTCTAATCATATGGAAGATTTAATGGTAACAGGCAAGAGACGACTGAGGACTGATAAATAATGTAGGTGGGTAGAAGGGTAATGTAATGTGGATGAAAGGGAAACTGTAGGAAGCCTCATGCATCAACCTACAATCTCAAGTAGGTACTACCTACATAACTATTAGTATGCACCACAATCCATGTATTTTGAGACTTTACTATTCAATAACAATGCTCAAGTATTGGTAGGTACAATTATGACACGCATAGATCAGGTCAGTTGGATTGAGAATTTTTGATTAGTAGCATAAAATATGGATGAATGGATGTTTGGCGATATGAGGTGGACGTGGACAGAAAGCGATTCAAATATATTCAAAAGGTTTTTTGGGTCAATTACGAGACTCCATGTATTTTATTACCGTGTGTGCACTGGGAAGTTTTTGCAGTTTGCAGTGCTAATGTCTGTATATAGGTATTTATACTAGGTGATATTAAATATAGAGTGAATTGTGTAATGGCTGTCTACATCCATGTCCAGCAAGAGTCAAATTTTATTTTCGCTGTTCCCATCTGGTAAGCTGTAGTGGTAGTGGACGTGAACGGACCTCCCTGTGTATAATTGATACGTGCACTCTGGTATCGATGCAGTAATGAGCATGCAACGCAGTGATTATGGTGTGAAATATACACATCCTAGCTCGGAGCTAAAGCTGCTCTCGCCCCTGTTTCATAACCTTTATTACTAACAATGAGTTTGATGTGAGAACATATCTTACCTATTGAACGTTGGCATGCTCACTTAGTCTTGTCAATATGGAGTAATGCTTATCCTGGAATTTCTGAGTGGATGAAACTCAACATGCCTCTGAGCATGCTAAATTATTAAATTACCATAAATAATATTTTTATTGATACTCACGTACGAGCAAGTTGGAGATTATAGAGTGTCATGGGGTTGATAATTACATTATGCATATCCATCATGTTCACTTGATCTGGCTTGACATGACTTGGCTTGACTCTTTTGTCTGATTGTTGGTATAGTGCCTATGTTTTGATTTTGCCATTGTAGTATTATTATTGCTCTCTATCTCTATGATGGTCAGAAATTGTAGGAAGCATCGTAAAAATGATATTAGTATTTTCAGGGTATGATGATGACTAGCTTGCAAAGCCTTAAAATTCCTGGAGCAAAGAAACCAGGACATCGCATCGTAGATGTGCGCTTGCAGAAGGAATAAGAATTTGTGTTTGTAGGTAACTTGATACACCAGGTTTACTTACCTAGTGTAGACGTGTAAAGGCTGCAAATAACATAGTAGAACAAGCTGTTATGTACATATACGGAATACGGATGGATGTCAGAATTAAAAAATGTGCCTGTAGAACAGTGGGGAAAAATAAAGGAGGCTACGTGGATTTAATATTCTTGTTTTACTCTCTGAAAACTGACATGCTGCGATTTTCTCGTTTTTCTATGTGGACAGCACAAATCTATTTTTTGTCTCTTTTATGGTTTGGGTGTTTTCTGTAGATTGTATTGAATTATACAGTTCAACTTTGTATTTTCATTGTGTATTGACTGTTCTCTTGGACAGCGGTACCTATGCCATAGATAGGGACTGTTCTTACATTTAGTCTTGGTTTGGATTCGAGATAACGATTGCAGCCAGAAATTAATGTGTGATGAGAGATAGTGGGTATTTTGTTCTGATGTGTTCTGTTCTGTTCCATTGCTTAAACTGGTTTGGTTGCATTTACCTACTGTCATTAGTATACTTGTGTACCTATGTGGCGTTTGCCATTGCTTTGTATTTATCATCAGAACAGAGATACTAATAGAACAGTGTTTTGTCTTACAAATTTACAGCGAGTGATGTTAAATGTAATTGACAGTAGGTACTTACTCCATGTACATATATTGGGACCCAAATTTGTATTAAGATTTTTTGTACAAGTGTTCAAGCGGCATGGCGTGGCACAGCATGACAAAGTGTGGTTGAGCATGGACAGAAATCCGTGCGCATAAAGAATGAAGTCAGGATGGATTGATTGTGGTTTAATGTGGGCATTGGCATTGACCGGCTCGGTAATGTATTACAACGACTTACGTTAGTCATCCGTGTGAGTCGTAACTTCAACCTTTAACAATGGTGCGGCACTCCTTTCCCCTTTGACTTTCCATCTGATCTCACGTGCTTGGATTAAATGCATAATTGTGACATTTGATTCGATCTTGGATCTTGACTCTGCTCTGGTCAAGTCAAGATCGTCATTATTTAAATTGCACCGTACGTCCAGAACTTCTTGTTTGACAATCATTATCATACAGTGGATAATTATTTTTCCTAGAACTGGAAAAGTCGACTTCGACTTCGACTTCGATGTCTATGTCGATGTCGATGTTCGCTCTTGGCATTTTTAAACTTAATTCTGATGTTTTTAAATAATTACTAGTAGGTACTAGCCATTTAGTTTCCCTGTAGACTTCTTAGGTACAGCTTACAAGAACAAGACCAAGAACAAGAGAACACGAACAAGTCTATTATCTTATCATGGATACAAAGGGCACTTTCCAATATACAAAAATGATTTGCCGTGTCTATTATAATTATATTAGGTGGTTCTAATTCTAATTGCTGATATTCTCAATATCTCCAGGTACCTGCAATTATGGTATACCTAGGGATCTCAAATGTGACTACAAGTTTTTTAAGGATCAAATCCTGTTGCTATATGTTAAAACCAGAGTAAACGTGGCATGCATATATGTATGTATACAATGCATTTGTGGATACACCTGTTTACATATATATGTAACAAGTAAAGGTGGGCCCGTTTACATCTGTATCACCATTTTGGCTAATAATGTGGACCATTTCAATTTTTAATTCATTGAAAAGGCACGGATTCTTAAGATCGAATTTGAGTAATTATTCATTCATTGCTCTTTAATATTATTTATTCTATCCTGTGTTTTTGGACTTTTGAATTGTTTACTAATGTAAGTAGTTTAAAAAAACTTGACCGGTGACCGTGCATGTCATTTCTGTGAGGCAATCATATCTCTTGATTCATACGTAGGTACATACACCAACACCCACATCCATACATGCACGAATGCTCAACAGGTTTTCGTCCTCCTTTATCGTCCAAATTCAAGCTTTATTTATTTAATACACATAATTGGATTACAGATCAATTTGATTCACATTCCCAGTAACAAAGACCTGATCAAAGTATGCAAAAGTTAATATGAAAATGAAAACGAAATGATTATTGGCAACCATGAAATGCTAAAACAAAGCAAAATTGATGGATTAAACTTTTTTGAGTGTCAAGTGCAAACAAAACAAAACAAACCAAGAACAAATGCACGTTCATCATTCCACTTTCAAAGTCTTGTCTTGTGGACTCTTTTGAATTTCGATCCCTGAGCATTCACAAGAAAGAAAAGAAAATCAAATAATAATTACTAGTGTGATAAATGAGTTGTGTTAATGATAATAATGAGGTTGTCGTCACTGTCAAAGTCACAGTCACAGTCATAGTCAAAAGCACAAGTGGAATCAGAATAAAAGAATGATATGAATTTATGAAACTCATAAGAAGATAAGAGGCGGAATACTGCCTACCGCTTACTAATGGTCTGTCTATCCTAAAAGAGTGGAAAATCTTGAGGATATCCAAAATCACAATGAATTCAATGATTCGCTGATTCGATTTGCATCATTAGACATTATTCATCTATATGTACTTAACGGTTTTGCTCCAAACAACAATTATTTATGAACGCATCCACATAGTGTAAATTGAAAAAGAAAATGAAAATCCTTATCCTTACCCTTTCAAATCTAATCTATTCAATTGCTTCCATATTAAGCATCGCACAAGTTTAAGCTCTCGTAAAGTAAAATCGCTTAGAGTCAAATTCAGAAGGATAGGAAAGCCTATGCCTATACTAGTTCAGCCATGATAATCACCTCCATGCAATATATTATATTTTATTATTTTCTATAATTGAAGATTGCTAGAGTGAGCTTGAAGCTTTTAATTTTTGACAACAATAACAATAACAGAATGTTATCACATAAGCATAGGATGTGGTTGAGTGTACGTGCTAATGTTAATTGCTAATAGCTAAGGACACTCCACATCTATGGAGGTAATTATTTTATAACCTGCAAACCTACGTGTGATTTAGGTTTTGAGCTTCGAACAATTACGATTACAATTGACGATTACGGGTGCAGAGCTTCCAGAGTAATTTAGTTATTACAGAGTGTGCGCAATATTCCCTCTTCAAAATCGACTCCGTTAGCGTCAGTAAAACTTAGCGTTATATTTTTTGTTATGGAAATTACGTGAACATTTTTATGACGTGGTTTTTACTTTTACTTTTTAATTTTTCAGAATTACGTGAACTGCCCCCAATCACGGTATATATGTATGTATCTGTAGGTATTTATTAACTGAACATTTCCTTTGCTTCCACGTTCATCCTATTAAGTATACCATAAAGATTTTTTACCTACACGCTTGGTAGTAATAAATGATATACATTGGAAGAAAAAATTAAAATGTCGGTGTGTGAATGCGGCAGTAAGTGCTATATATACAGTAACATTAACAGCAGACTAGTAGGGGTAATAATAATAATACAGAAAAAATAAAAGGTTATGGTTTTAACATTGATTGAGATGTCACGTAACAGTATAGCCTAGCACTTTGCACACTGGGAGTGAATTACTTTTTTCCCATCTCACCTCGCATATCAGCAATTTACCGCTGTATTGGTCTTGTAATCTTGTTAGTGTAATCGTATCGCATCGTACTGTATTGTAATCGTAAATCGTAAATCTTATCCGGCCCAAATAAATAATTTACTTTTGCCTACGAAATGCTGTATCATAAGCCATTACAATTACAATTACGGTCACAGTCCTTTCGAACCAACTGACGAGACGAAACTCAGACTTTAATGTGCTATGCTCAAGATTAAAAATATTGACATTGTGATCAAAGTCAGTGAACAGGCATGATTTTTATTGTCATCGTTAAAAGACAAAAATATGGCTAGCCCAGCCATCACACAGGGACAGGGACTAATCCACATTCACATCGTCTAAATCGATGTCTATCGACCGAAGTCCAAAGCCTCGGGACAACCATAGGAAATCAATATCAGGCACAAACGTTCAAAAAATACGAATGCGATAAGCTGATGTACAATCATTCTGAATTCTAAAGGTCGGCAAAAATTAGTTGCGGTATAGTTGTAAAGTCATGTTATGTTTCAAGTTTCAATTCAATCCTCACGTTTTTTAGTTTTAGATAGTGAAGGTAAACAATAGCAAGAAGGCAGGTATTTGATTTGAGGCTGAAGTGTAAATTAGTGTAAATGCGGAAAAAACTAAAAAATTCAATGAAAACGTTTTCCATAATGCACGCAAATACAAGGAAAGAGTACTAAAAACATGTGTACAGTGTTACCATTACCTACATTGCATTGGATTCAGCTAATAATTACTAATATTGTCTATCCTTAGCTTTTTCGTGTTAGCAATAATTACATAAGATAGTGTCTAGGTTTTGGAATATCTTAATAGTGAAACTCAAGGCATGTCACGTTCCAAATCCAAAGTCGCCGCAGATCGACGTATGTAGACATTAATAAAGAATGAACTTCATCGTATCGTAACTTACTCGAGAGCAGACATTCGAATTGTGAAAAAAGTGCCAGAAGTCAAACCTAATTCTGATCAGCTATTAGGGTTTTAAGTTTAAGGTTTTATGCGGCACCGTACTGACGTAGTCAATTAACTAAATACCTACCATTCCCTCAGCGTGCATATACCACAGATCTTTTTTATGGATAAGAATTTCTTGCAAATTACTTATCAATCAAAATGAGCATTGACAAAATTGACAGCTTACAATCGACAGAGAAGTAATGGTCAATGATTTCGTCATAATTGACAATAAGGAACCATTCACCCATTAACTTCAACTTAAATCTGTACAGTTCACAGCAGTAGTAAGTCACAAGTTGCAATCTAACAATAACAATAATAATCCTAAGCTAGGCCATGCCACCTGCTCAAATTAGTAGTCTGGTTGTTGTGACTTATCATCAGTATGCTGGTCTTACTTAATCACGTCGAGGTAGGTATGTGACGTTTTGGGATTGGAAGGAGGAAAGTTAAACTCGAATATTTAAATAAACTAATGAGTTGTATTAATACTAAATTATGCTTGGACACCGTACAAATAAATAAATAACTAACGGTAAGTACAATGCAAAGCAATTACTTGAACAGCAACACAACCTTTAAGTGGGAGAAAAATAATGAAATAAAATACGATTCGAGTGTTATTTCTCATCTCGTCGTTGTCATTTCATTTGTCATTTCATTCTGGGTAGGGTAGAGAAGAAAGGCATGGATGGCAGACGTAGAATTTGTTTGCGATTTAGCTTTTGGGTAATGATCACTGGTGTCCCACTGGAATTCTCAATTGAAATCTCACTATTGATGACTGATGATGATGATGGTGACGGTGACTGACGATGACTGCGTGTGTGATGTGTTTTGTGTATTAGTAACTGTAGCCAGTGATGTATAAAATTATGAATAAGATGTCTTGTGCTTTCGTATTGGTATTGGTAAGTGGAAGCCTTCTCCCAGTGATTGGATAGGCAGAGCTAGTACTTTCAAGGTAGATTGAATAAATAGGAACGAAACCAAGAAAATTCTCGGTCAAAGTCGACTGTGCCAATCTATCTTATTCTTGATTTGCTATGCTATGCTTTGCTTTGCTTTGAGTTGTGGTTAGGTTTGGTTCCACTATTACCTACTTACTTCGTCTACCCAGGTACAGCCTGCATGGCGTCGTGATAGAATATTTGAACTACTGATTGATGGAAATTGATTACTATGAGAGACCATCAGTTGATTACACCTGATTGCTCCCACAGATAGGCGATTGGCACATATATCGATAATTTGACGGCTTTCATAATTTGACATTTATTAGAATTTCAGATGAGCGCGCAAATTGGTCAATTGAACATATTTGACTCATGATTTTTCACAAATTACCGCATACCTTTTCCAAACATACCTAGGCACACATTTACGATTAGTGGTATTTAGGAGCAGCGTTTCGTATGCATATCCTCCCCACCTTAATCCATACAGTCATAGTGTACCTTATTAGTGGTGTCATAAATGATGCTGTCTTTTACACTTGTTACCAACATTACGTAGGCATGTGGGCATATACCTACACATGATTTTATGTCTTGTTGGAAACTAAACACATAATACGCTCCTTGATGAGATCATTCATAATCAGGGTAATGCTTCGTATTTTGGCGAGTTTAGTATAGGAAAGAAATATATTGTTTTGCCTTGCCGCAAGTGATTATTCCACGTGTTGCATTCTCAAATTCATATTCAAGTCCAAAACCAAACCACATCCACATCCACATCCACCTTAATGATGGACTCTTAAGGTTCTTCGTGAACTCTCGGTTCCTACAGAGAGTCTCTGTGATATTTGATATGTAATGGGAGAGCAATAACAATTTATTATTATTTTCTGTGACTCGTAAACATACTGGACGGACATGACATTTGATATTGTGATGTGGTAGCGGTTACGCCTCTAAATATTAGATGCTCTTTAAAATCAGGATGAAATTAAAAAAGGAAGGAAGGAAATACGAGAGATCATTTCACTCAACTGTTAAGTCCAACGTTCACGAGTTGGAGTTAGGTTATAGTATAGTTAAGTGTCACATTTACTAGCTGGAGGGTCGCAGTCGTAATGAAATGCAACTCAATGAAATGTGATGCGGTGCTGAGAAGTGCAATGCTATGTAATGTATTTATTGTAATAAAGATATGAATGGGATGGCAATGGACAGTAAGCCTACGCGGTCATGTGTGAACGATTGAAATAATGACATATGAAATGTTGATGTGTGTGAACCTGCGATGAAAAGTAGTTGAATGGTTGATTTGATGACTGAGTTATCGTGTGATTATCATTAAATCTTCATGATGGAAACTTAAACTTTAATAACTTTATCATCTATTATCTGCTCAACTGTTAACTCATACTTGACTTAGCCCCTAAGCATTGATTTGGCTTAGCTGGTAGCAAATTCGTTTTATGTGTTAATTATGATGTGACGGTTGCATGTGATGTGATGTGAGGTCTTGACTAGGCTTGGACTTGAATTTGGATTATGGACTGCTGTGTTATGTTGAAAATAAAATGAATTAAAATACCTACGTAGGTACCTATGTAAAATGAATGGGAAAAGGAAGGAGTAAAGGTATTTGTCTTTACTACCTTCCTGTTTCTATACTGTCTTTAGTTGCCAGTAATCAGTTATGTATTACATATGTAGGTATTCTTGCCAACGTTCTTCAAGAATTCAAGATTAATGTGGGGAATTGAATCGTAATCATACTTTACTTTCTTTAGATTCAATTGCACATTGCATTGATGAAGTGGTTTTTTGAAATGTGCGTAATGTCATTCCGATGGAATTATATGTGGCACTGGTAATTCATTTTGAAGGGGTCTTGTACATTATGGTTATTAGATTATTCATACTTAAGCTTAATTCAATGCAATCCAGAAGGCTGCCACAGATTCTGTGGCTCTTTGATCACGTCAGCACTTTACATCCACATCCACATCCTCAAGAATTTACCTTTGCCTTTGATTAAGGATGAATGGGCACGGCATTTTTTCGCAAATTTTTTGGGGATGCCGATGCCAAGTACGATAACTGTGTCTCTACGTCTGGGATAATCGTGGATTCGTGGAGATGTTTGTTTGCACTAATACATTGGAATTTTATTACATTGGTAGCGTACTAGTTAATGATATCCATGACATTTGCCTACATACATATATCTTCACATATCTATGTAACTAGTGTAGATACTAATAGTATAACGGTAATTACTCTAGTGAAATTTGATGATATTGTGTTTGTTGTGTAGATTGTAGATATTACAACAAGTTCCATTTGATGGATGTTCAGTGTTCCCTCGTATGAAAAGGGAGACGACTGTTTATAATAGAATAAGCATAATTTGATTCGCCGTTTCTTGGCATGAGATCTCAGCCTGCCGGCAAAACTAATCTTTCCTTTATGAGCTTGTAAATAGTAAATAGTAAATAGCTCCAGATGTATTTACGTTATTGCATACCACGTTCTTTACCGTGTTATATGACGGAAATAACAGTAGAGTACAGTAATAGGTATAGTGAATACGGTACAACGTACTTGGTTGTTGGTTCGTGCAGCTGGTGTTGGTGACCCTCAGGTTCCTTTTTTAAAATTAAATTTAGTGTGTACATTCATGCAGAAAGTGCGTGAGTACTGTAATAGCTGTTTGCAGATGCTAGAAAATTATAGATTCAGTCAAGTGACGTTTAAATTCTCAATATTTACATTGAACGTAATCTATTCCTTTACGATGTATATGTGTAGGTATATACCTACTACTTTCTTGACTACATCATCCATATGTACTACGTTCTATTTCTACATATTCATACTTTTCATTGGAATGAGCATAATGTGCTTTGAATTTTACTTCGGAGAAGAGGATAATTTAAATAGATATGTAGATATTTATACGTATTTGTATTATAGCTGCAGTAGTATACAGGTATTATGCATCGATATGAGGATGCTAATCTTCTATACTGTACTGTACTAGTTGCTGTTTTTGTTTTTGTTTTTTTGGAGAATGCACACACACCATCACCATGAACGTCATCGTCGTTATTCATCATCATGGATGCGGTATTCATTATGATAATGAGGACGTTGGGAATTAATGCATGTAATCAACTGATGTAATTATGTGCATAATATATGTTTGATAAACCCCGTCGATCGTAATCGTATAAGTTGTCTTTCACATTATTCAGTCACGCCATGTAAACGACGTTTTGAAGGGACTTGTCTTTTGGAGGGAAGAGACAAAAGTTAAAAAGTGTGTGAGAA
Organism: Ptenothrix huangshanensis; assembly: GCA_036851915.1. Lineage (NCBI taxonomy): Eukaryota > Metazoa > Arthropoda > Collembola > Symphypleona > Dicyrtomidae > Ptenothrix > Ptenothrix huangshanensis. The sequence continues at coordinate 7,497 of JAAXYX010001571.1, read as the reverse complement.
TTTCAAGTTTAAAAGCATAGTCAAAAATCATCATAGGATGGGAGAGGGACAGATAAGTAATCTCCTCAAAAGTTGTTTCCTCAGTTTGCTCCAACCAAATGATGAAAAATCTGTAGTAATGTGGGTGCGTATTTTATTGGTGCTTGCGATTTTATTAGCACTTTGAATTTTAGATTCTACTTTACATTCTTCTGCTAATGATAAGTAGATAAGTAGATGTGCTTCGAGTTGTAGCTATACAAAAAGTTTGATATTAATATTATGCAAAGAAAAAAGTGTGTATGTTAAAATGGGTAAATGGATACTAGAACATAACTGTTAACCTCTGATTTTCCTGTAAAAATTATAATAATGTGCTGCATAATTTACTCGATACTCGGAATACTGACACTGACATTGCATAATAAGTACGGCCTACCTTCCTCTAAATATTATATAGGTATATACGGGGAACACATGGCAAAAGAGATTACGTAACTTTTGTTTTCATTTGAACCCTTCGAGATTGTAGGAATCACTGCAGACCAGGGATAGTAGACCGGAAAATTTCGTTTTCATTTTATTATGTCAGACTTTGATGTTGTTAGTTGATGTTGATGTTGCTTGCCTTTTGGCACTGAAAATGATAAGGTAAGTGGTATACCATAATGCCATGCCATGCCATGCCATGCCGCCGTACTGCACATAATAATACATGGTGTGTTGAGTTGAGGTTGAGAGTCTAGTGCCGTATAGGTATGTATGACTATAGCATATGAGTTCACACAGGTTTGAGGTAATAACATTTAATATGACTCGACTACATCATGTACGATAGTAATGTGTGGAAATGTAGGAAAAGTTGATCAACTTCATCATGGAAACAGAAAACGTGAACATGACACCCTACACTTGAACTTGGGCAAAATAATTTACGTCAATCAAAGGAGTTGAAGCATAGTAATTATAAATATTTTATTTTGTAAAACAAGTGAAATTTATTTAATGCTCCTACTAGTCTCCATGTGTAATCAATTCAATGGCCTTTGTACATACATAATCAAACGGAGATATTTTGGCACAGCGTCGTTTCGTTTTCCATTTTTTGAGTTCTACAGAATTTAGTCTGACTGTCTAGGCTGTGCTGTGGGGTGACTGATGATTGATGACTGGAGCACGTTCAGTGATGAATAATTGTCTATTCAAATAAATATGCATATACTAATACTAATAGGCCACTGAATTGGTATCTCCAAGTTTAATAATTATTTCAACAGATTCCATCATTTACACTTCTCACTTTTTAATTATTTATTTTATTCTTATCTTATGATTTTAGTGAACTTGGCATGTAAGTTGTAGTTGTAATAAGTGTAAGGAAAACTGCTTTACTTTCTTTCAAAGTGCTTGCTAACACGTAATTCCTTTTACGTAGTCATATGGTATATGTGTATATAGGAACAATGTATAATTACGGTCATTTCTACTACCTAGGTAGCTGAGCGCGTGTACTTGCTTCTTACTTGTTTATTCTCAAAACAATGTGCGAATTTCTTCAGGAATCATGAGAGGAGTTCAGTGTACCACAAGCACAATAATCATAACACAACCATTTCAGTCACAATGCTTTAAAGTTAATTAATAAGCCATACAGGTAGTTGAAAAAAACCAATATATAATTATCTAGACTGCCTAGAATCTACTCTGTGTATTAATTACGATGATGATCAATTAAAATCTTAATGTTCGTAATTGTGATCGTAAACGCAATCGTAATCGTAACCGTAGTTCTTAATTACAAGTGTGAACATTATATTCGAGAGGTGCCAAGTATTACCTCATCACAGACATGACTGCCATAATACAACTTGGTACACATTTTCATCCTCTTCAAAAAAAATTGGAATTAGACTTGGTAGTGGAATTATAAGTACATAAATACTTATATCCAGAGTGCAAGGGTACGCAAGGAAAACCAATGAGTTGCTTGTAATTAATTCAGTTCAATTTATAATTAATGACATGGCATGACGCTGTCAATGCAGTTGCAATAGATGCAGCAATATCGATTTCCATTTTTGATATTAGTATTGATGACCGGCGGAAGATGAGCACTAATGGATTTTTTTTAATTTACTCATTTAATGATTTTGATGGTTTCTTGTAATTTCAGACCTCACCTGACTTTACCATTGAGGGTCATCGTTTGAGGATGCAGAATAAGAAATTGGAAATTGGGAAAAAGCGTCGGTGCTGGTGTCGACTTTGTGGCATGCTCTTCTTCCTTATCGCCTTTTTAGGAATTTTAGTCGCACTCAGTATGATCTACACAAGGGGACAGAGGTACTTTGGTTCCGTATGACTACGCCGTCCTTACTAATTACACTATATGTATGTACGACCACATCTCTTTTTATACTTTCGCGAATTATTAGCTTGGTATCTTTATGTCAATACATTCATACATAAAAGAATGTGGTTACATTTGAATAGTGATAACGTATGTAAGACTTTGTGACTAAATATACCTATATAATCCATATGTATTTCTACATGAGTAATATATTAAAATGAGTGTTTTTTTCCTGGGTTGGCTTTCGCTTGGTTGAGAGAACCATGTGCTTTATCCAAAAATATATAATTATAGTACATGTATGTAAGCACAACGCAACAAAAATGAATTCCAAAGGAAAGGAAGTGAAATAAAACATTCAGATTCAGTCTTTTTTATTATCATTATTTTTATTATATATTATCATTATTACTATTATCATTATTATTATTATTTGTTCTTCAAAAATTATCACTACACCCAATAACCTTTCTTTGGGGTTCTTGTTCTCCATTTCAAATGGTAAATACTAATAATAATATACGCTACTTAATCATATTGTAAAAACAAAGTAATGTACTATTATTATACTGTTCTACTTCTGTCAACTGCATTTTATATAAAACTAAACTGTGAGTCGCCCATTGACATCGTTGTCATTTTGAATATTGCACTTTTCATTGTTATGTTGTCCTGTATGTAAATGCTTGTGTTTGTAAAACCGTATTGTATGTAAATATATCTCTGCATAGGTACATAGTTCATTTTGCAGAAAGTATGTATGTAAGTGTCTCAATTGTGATAAGCAATTGTATGTCGATGTCTTTAAGTCTCTTTAATAGTAGCACCTATGTAACAATTGAGTTTTCTTTTATTCCTCACTATTGTACATAAAATTATAAATTAGAACTGAATTTGATTATACTGTGAACTGAAACAAGAGCAATGCTATAATGATATATGTATTAAAATGTAATTCAATATCATTCCTTTTGACTTTGATCATCTCTAATAAATTCCCAAACCATGTTAGCTATTAATTATTGTTATTGTAAAATTGTGTACAGAAACCCATTTATACATATCTACACACTAAAATAACTATGGTTTGGCACAAGCGACTTTCCACGTCCCTAAAGCTAAACCGTTAACCAAACCAGTAATGATTTATTGAACCTGTAATATATTACTATTATTGAATATGTCTGTTTTCCGATTTGATTTTGACGAAGACCAAATTTTGTTGTTTTTTAAAAAAGCTTTGTTTTAGTCATATTTTGAATTAATTTGTACAGGCTTATTAGAATCATTATTCTGCGTATTAGGTATATTTATCTTGTAATTTCGTCACCGGAAAAGATTGTTTTATAATTGTAAGCAATATTGTAGCAGAAGAGCAAGAGCAGAAGAAAAGGTGAAATGTTAAGGTCCTGTATCAAATTATTTGATGATGTAATATATAATTCAAAAAATGTGAGACGAAAACTCCTGTTATTCCTTTAGTAGAAAGGAAAAGGCCATAACAATGTGTACCCATACCTACCCATATGCATACTATAAAAGAAACTAAACTGATTATATAAGCTTTCATTTTCAAAACGCAATAATTATTATCGATCATGTTACTGCTCTATGAACTTTTTATAGAACATCGTCATGTAGCTAATTAGTACCAAAGTTTTTGTACATTTTAATCGTTAGTGCAAAAAATACATACATACATAGTAAGTCGTACCCGTCTTTGCAGTAGAACTTAATGATTTATTGTTTGAAGTAATTAATTAATTATTATTATTATTATATTATTATTATTACATTATTAATTGTGCGTAATGTACTGCGTAGCTCTCGTTCTCTCGTTCGTTCTTGTATCTATGGACTGTTTGACTGATGCATTTTTTATAAACCTTTTTATTCTTAAGTTAGAAGGATGACGGAAGACAGATAGTTAGGTAGATAAATTGTGTTTTGTGAAGTCTTGTTTCGACGCCGTGGTTGGCTTGAGTTTTGATAAAAAAAACTTTAAACAAAGCGTACGCGTATTTGCTATATTGCAACAATTGTTCATTCTAAACTGTATCCACACAGATATATGTGGTAGCAGAAATGGTTTTGTTGTGGATATATGAGTAGATGCGTATAAGATTTTATGAGTTCATGGATTACGGTTTTTCATAATATTGGTATGTATAGGTAGTCGTGCCTACCAACGTTGTATCGTATAGTATTGTATGCAGTTTAAAAAACATAAATTATGCAATCCAAGAATAGTAGAAAGCAAGAGTTAAACGTTTTAAAATGTCAATGTAAGGTAGGTACAAACGTTTGCAATCTACACGCACACTGCTGTACAATACAATACGGTATGAAACGATAGGACAGGATACGATACGATTTGATTCGATGCAGTGCAATGCCAGCGAAGGTAGGAAAAGAAGCGGAAAGGATTTATGAAGAAAACAAAGGTGTCTTACTTAAAAGACAATGTATTAATGAGATGATTAAAATAATTATTATGGTATGAATTTGTGTGTAGTGGTGACGTATGTAGAGAGCAGTCTGTATCTGTGTAGAGAGTAGTCTGTGTAGTAGACCTCCGAAACATTCCTATATCAAAACAGGGATTTACTATGTAAAATATATTTGTATTACTTGAGTAAGCCCTACACCTACCAACCAACAACCAACCGTTACATTCCATTCTACATACAATGTATATGTACATCTAATCTAATCGAATGTTATTATTATAATGTTTACCATGTCAATGTCAATAAAATAAAATCTCCATTATTATTATCCTTCCAAGTATGTGATGCCTTCAAATTCCAATTGAACTTGGCATTTTTTTCTTCTTCCTCTCTTGTGGGAACGGCTCATAATAGAAAGTAATTACGACTAAAGTATACAGGAACACAGACATTACCAACACCAAGACCAAGTCCAAAGACCAGCACTGCACACATTGTGTTAAATGGATTTGCACTATATACATAAGACATTACGCACGGCAAAGATAATTTTTGACCAAATCCATAAACCTTAAAACACTAAAGTTGAGTAGCTTAATTGCCGTGTAAACGGAACCACGTTACATATGTGTATGCATATCTGTAGATTCGTTCTTCATTGCATTGACTCACATAATAACACTTGCACATGACATTCCCACGACAGGATAAATTCGAGTCAATCCAAGTAAAACATTTTTTTAATATGGTATTTTTGCATTATATTGGTAATTCTGAAATTAAGTATTGACACATTAAGCATTCTCATGTAAATCCTTGCCGTTTTGTTATGTGAGTGAAATTGACACGATAAGACGACAGTTAATAAAGTGACAACATCGCATGACTCACAGGTTATAGCTTAATACATACATGACATTAAAAAAATACTAACACACATGCATACATGTACCTACTTTATGACATGCCGTGACAGGAACTGCCGTTGTTTTTTCCAATTTACACTGCTCATTTTAACCGTCCAAATAATAATATTTACAAAAAATACTAAGGAATTCGATTAAAGAATGCTGAAGAAAATACTGGATGCAAATAATAAGATAATGAAAATTTTTAACTTTGATGACGAAGGATGGAGTTGAAACTTTAATTTAGTTTTCATGCGTAATTATTAATGTTGTATTGTCATCATTTTCTTTCCGGGTTGTGTTGGCACACGGCAAAAAAGTAAACCAAGATGAAGCACTTCACATTCCATTCCATTCCATTCTATTGCACTGTGTACATTGCCTCGAAAGATGCATCGAAATAAACACAAGTAAGTAATTTTAAGCTTGGAACTTCAAATAGAGTGCTGTATAAAAAATTGCATAATTGCAAATTGCATTGTCGAAATTGAGCAAAAAGAAAGAAATGTGGTAGTGTTATAATATTTCATTGTATTGTTATTTGTTATTGCTGTTGTTGTTGTCGTCATTAATTGTTTACGATACGTTACATATGGGCTCGGAACACAAGCCAAGACAAGAGTACCGTAGGATGAAGCTGTAATTGGAAAAAATTCGAAACCACTAAAAAAAAGTAGGAACTAAGTTAAACTGTAAAGACAACTAATAGAGTGAGTCAAGTCTGGCGAGTTGACTCATAAAAAAATTGCAAATACTGTTGACTGTACTAATAAATGTCGACAGCGGATGATGATGACGAGAGAGGAACTTTATTCTTTATGATTTTCACGTAGATGTGATTTTTCCTTTTCCTCTGGGCACGCAGGGAATAGATGATTATTGAATAGGATATTAGTGGTGAAGAAGACATGGTAACTTAGAAATAGTTAATGTTGATAAATAATAGATAAACTACCTTGAGAATAACCTGAGGACGAGAAGGAATAGACGAGCACCACTGACTGAGTAAGGAACGTTTGTATTATTTCTAATGCGTTTTTCCTTACGGAATTGCAGGAATGTCGCTGTGTTAAATCCTATAGGATGGATCATCAAGCAGACTCAGCTGGTTCTTGTTCTTACTTACATACCTACATACGTTAGTATAGGTAATCGTCTTCTTCATCGTCAATCGTATCTCCCAAAGGATGCTAAATAAAAGTGTAAACAATAACAATGACTATATGTATAACTCTTGTACGATTGTTTTGTCATTACAAGATTAAGCTTTACCTGTTAATTGTCCTGTACGGTCGTCAGTATATTAGTGAGTTGCCAGTAGTACTGTAGTAGTCGAGTGGAATACAGTGCAAGAATCAAGACTACGTTAGTAACGCTGGTTGGAAAAAAATAAGGAAAGATATAATTTTGCTGAAGGGTAAGGTAATTTAAAGTAATGTGAGGTGATGCTGCTGCAGATACTGATGTTGATGCTGATATTGATGCTGCTGTGACATGTTACGCATGACAAAGCAAAAATTAAAATTTTTATCTGTACTTAGTTTAATAATAATGATAGTAACGGTTAAAAACTATACGATTTTCCTTCTGCTCTTTGCTTCTTTACGACATACATATGTAGCATCTCATCTTCAGTGTTCCAAAACTTTCGTGTGTGTTCTTTTCTGAGACTTGATTTCGAATAGAATGGAATAGAATGGAATGGAATGTGGGAAGTGTTTCTGTAATGGTTTACTAGCTGGATTCATGCAGTTTTTGCACTTTTTTCTCTCTCCTCACTCGCTGGTTCTGGTTCAAGTTCAAAAAC
>JAAXYX010001570.1:0-22042 GCA_036851915.1 Ptenothrix huangshanensis | reverse complement strand
TGCACTGGGTAGAGAACACACACTATAGTCAGGTAGAGAAGGTTTTGGGGTAGAGAACACACGCTATAGTCGGGTAGAGAAGAAATTTCAAATAGAGAACACCTCAGTTCGGTACCGAAAAAAGGGCTTCTAAAAACCAAAACCTGAACTTATCGTCAGTACACTTGGGAACACACTTAGTATACTTCAGAAGTGGATTAGTAATGCATTAAAAGCATATCTTGGACGGCAAAATACGCTTTATATGCACTTGAGAACTTGGAATCCATTCTGACTGTGTTCATAATTATATAAAATGCAAGCAGATTTTCGGATTCTAGTTGCAATTATAGTGTACTCATAATAAGTTTCTCGTACTCTGTGCAAGAATCGTAATTATGTGAGCAGGATGGCAGGTGGTATTTCTTGATTAATTTAAATACCATCGATAGACTTGGAAGCTGAAGGTTTTGGGTGAAGATGCATGCCCTCATGGTTTTCCTTTGGACTGAAACAGCAGGAGTCTTTTGTTCTTCGCTGGTGCTGATTTAAGAGGTCACTGACACCCAAGTATCGCGTTCGCCCCTCACAGCTCACTAGTTGTAACGTAACTCTGTGAATGCGTAATGAAGGGACAGTGACTTTTCAAGGGAGTGCGAATTTGCTGGCACTGGACGAAGCGGCGAGTGGCGGCTCTTTGTCTCCTGCTTGTTCCGACGACTGCGCATGCGTCTCCTCCGATCGGTCATCCAGTGATGGACTGTGGAACTCGACCGAGTTCATTTCTCGCTGTCCTTCACCTCCACTGTGTATGTAACTACTTGAAATATAATTTAATTGTATTGGGTCAGTGGGAGACACAAACATGCCGCCGTCGCAATGTTTTTCATTTCAGCGTCAATGCCAACCTACACATGCTGACATGTTCTCATCTTGCAACGGGAAATACCTACGAAATATAAGTGTCGCCCCTACACTTGCAACAAACAAAAGCTTATATGTTAATGCCATTGAAGTTCCAAATTATGCTATATGCAATGCTAAATGCATGACACAAAATATTTTGGAATTTCATCGACGACGTGCATACATATCGTCGCTGATATTATATTATATTAAATATTAAAGATGCAATAACTGTTTTTCGCATACCGACATTATAAAAATAATACCATATCTTTATACATATTATACATGTAACCAACAAGTTTGAAATCCGAACACGTGTGTCCAACACAAGTATGATGCAAGTTATAATTCTCCTGGAATAATTCCGAATCGCTTCGCAAGTTGGAGAACTAGTGACATGCATGTTAACGGGTAGTCATTTAGGACATTGTTAAAACCGTGACATGGTGCGTGGATGGCCGCCAGACACAGGAGTGTGACATGGTCACCTCGCCACCGTGTTTACTGTCTTACTGTGTTATTATTGAGCACGGGAGCAGACTGAAGCAGAGCAGAGCAGAAGGTTGCGTCCTGGCGATAGTGCTGTTAGTGAGTAGCTGGGCTGAATAAGTTAATAAGTTTATTCCTGTTTTTTTCCTCTTGCTTCGCCCTCCGAAGTTTTCCAGGTACTCGAACAACAAAGGGATCACACAGCGCCCTGCAAGAGGAAAATCAGATTTTCTCGTTGTCCAATTCTTTTCCACTCGCCAGTATCCGCCAACAGACTGTAAAAAATAATTACTACTAATTAATTGTACACTTCGGAATTGTCACAGTATCAATAGTTCCATATATGATTAATTATAAAGTATAATTATATTAGTATTATTATTCTGCTTGAAGCGTATGCATATCGTCGTAGAAGGTGGAGAATCGGAGGAACCTTCAGATTGCAATTTAGTGTTAGTAACAAAGCCCTGGGGTTGCTGATACATCATGCTGTCCAAAATTCCAAACCCTATCGTTGCGTGCGCTGGTGCTAATTCCAAAATCACGTCAATGTGTTTATTAGTGAGTTATTAGGCAAGGTAGAATAAGAAAGCACAAGGCATTGCGTTCAGGCGGTGGTAAAGAAGAAAATCTCCGGATCGCATTTCAATTAAATTGCAGCGTCATTCTAATGCAATCTCGAGGTTTCATTTTTCATCGTCTACGCGACGTTTTTCGTTTCTTGGCTGACCACGACCACATAACCCAGCAACGTAGGCACGAGGTTTAGAACATCTCACCAGAGCATATAGCTTTTGAATGCATGATGAATCTGACAGTTTTTCTTTATTACTCGCGGCTGATTGCTGATTGATAACTAATTATACTACGATTGTTTTAAAAGGAGTCATAATCGCAAAAATCTGGCAAGTGGGAGGCATTCAAAGTGTGAAGGAGTAAACCTAGTAAAGCATTCGACCTGACGTAACTGGTCCAGTTAAATGAAAAGGGACGTACAGAGCCCTTTGCAGTTGAATCACAGTTAAAATGCGAGAGAAAACGAGAAAGGCTTGGATGTGGGATCGGAAAATCCGATGCATTGTTTGTTTGTTTTGCTTCGTCCTTCTCCTTGTTAAGCAATCACAAGATGGAGAGTAATGGAAAACTGCAAAACGGAAAACGTTGACGGAGACAGCACAGCGGCTTCTCGCACTCGCATGCTTAAATAACTTGTTCTCTGCACAGTCTCTTCACTCTTTCCCATCCGTGGACGCAACCCTTCGAAGCTGTCTCTGTCACTACTCTAGTCATAACTGGAGTCCACTCATGCAACAGTCAGATTTCGAAAACTTAAACTTCCAATCTGCAGGCTTTGTAAATAAGCACCAAAGTCAGATATACAGAATCTCAAGGTTTTCTTATCGTTCAACAGCAATAAGTAATTAATTATAATAATTATTTCATGCATATACTGATGCCTATAAAATCGGGAAGAAAACGGAACATCAATCCGGTAATTATATTTATTACGAATTTGCATTGGTGGTATGAGACCTAGTCGCTAAATCTTTGCTCTGCATCGCCCTTCTCCTTCTCCTTGTGCCTCATCCACAATGCACAACATGCAGAGCAATGGAAAACGGAAAACGTCGACGGGAGCAGCACACCGGCGTCTCGTTTCTTGGTAGCTCAGACTTGCGCTCTCTGGATGAAATCTCTTCAGGCCTCTAAAATAAATCTGTTCCACGAGTAATGATACTTAAATTGATTGTGACTAAATGCAACAATTATTGCACTTACCTTCTTATTTGGACCACCATTCGGCGATAAAAGTCGAGAAGATTTGCCTGCGTGTTTAAAGCCTGTTGCAGCGGTCAGTTATCGTCCTCGATCGCTTCTTAATGGAGGAGTGATCGGGAATCGGGACTGAAAATTCGAGAAATGCTTATCCTGTGAAGATTTGCTAGCCATTCATCACTCATCTGCTTGTTTACCAGACTTTTTACAATCGGTTGCTGTTCATTTGACAGAGCAGTCATCATCTCTCGGTCTAAGTATCGGTATCAGTTTTGTAGTGTGGATGTGTCAGACATGGTGTTTTTACAAGTATTCAAAATTCAAACAGATCTTCATGAAAAACGACAGGTGCAGGAATGTAAAAAATGCTTCCCTGCGACGTTCATTCAATGGAGGGGTGTTGGTAAAAACAACAAATGCGAAGATATTGCAGTCATGTGGATATTTAATATCTATATGATCCTACACAGTTATAAAGTGACTTCAAATTTCATTTAATCACGTCGATTTAAGTAAAGTACAAAACACCGAAGAAGTACACTGTAAAAACTAAAGAATCTCAAAACAAAAAAGTGCATCTAAAACACCAAAAACCTCTACTTACGTAGTACAACTATGAACTCACAATCAGTTACTATGCATTTGAAGTGGATTAGAAATGCATTACAAGGCTATCTGTGACAGTGAGATGCGCTTTAGATGCACTTGAGGGGAACTTGGAATCCATTCTGTGTTCCTAATTGTATAAAAAATGCGAGCAGATTTTGGGATTGTAAATGCGTCCATTTTTACAGTGTACGAATAATTATATTATCCTACTCCATGCAAGAATCGTATGCGAGCAGGATGGTGTTTCTTTCTTAACTTTATTATCACTGTTAGACTCGGAACCTGAAGGTTTGAGGTGACGGTGCATGCCCTCATTATAGTAAAGTGGATTTCCTATGAATTGAAACAGCAGGAGTCTTTTGTTCGTCGCTGGTGCTGATAAGAGGTCACTGACACCCAAGTATCGCTTTGCCATTCACAGCTCACAATTTGCGTCTTAATGCGTATAAAGGGACAATAACCTTTTAAGGGAATGCGACTTTGGAATTGGACTGTGCTGAGTGCTGACTGGACTCACTGGACGAAGCGACGAGTGTGGCGGCTCTTTTTCTCCTGCATGTTCCGACGACTGCGCATTCATCTCCTCCGATCGGTCATCCAGTGATGGACTGTGGAACTCTTAAATCCCGAGTTCATTTCTTGCTGTCCTTCACCTCCACTATGTAATTACATGAAATATAATTTAATTGTATTGGGTCAGTGGGAGACACAAACAAGCCGCCGTGTTTTTCATTTCAGCGTCCCTGCCAACCTACAACCTCATCTTGCAACGGAAAATATAAGTGTCGCCCCTACAGTTGCAACAAACATAAAAGCTTATATGTTAATGCCATCGAAGTTCCAAATTATGCTATGTGCAATGCTAAATGCATGCCACATAGCATAAAATATTTTGTAACTTCAGCAACGATGTGCATACATATCGTCGGTTATGAGTTAAATTGAAGCAAGTTTAAAAATTGCTGGGAATCAAATGAGACGATTCCATGCATTCCTTAAATGTAAAGTGAGGTAGGTCCTACTAGGCCTCTATGGACTTGTCTCCCATTACATTTAAGAATTCTTGGAAATGCCTCATTTTGATTCTTAACTGACGATATGCACTGTCAAAGAAAATATTAAAGATGCAATAATTGTTTTTCATATACAGATATCATAAAAATAATAGCATATCTTCATACATCTTTATACAAGGCTTACATGTAACCAACAAGAGTGTGAAATCCCAACACTTGTATCCAACACAAGTATGATGCAAGTTATAATTCTTCCGGAATATTTCCTGTCGCTTAGCAAATTGTAGAATTAATGACGTGCATGTTAAGGGATAGCTATTTACTATATGTATGTATGTCATTGTGAAAACTGTGACATGGTGCATGAATGGGTGACAGTCACAGAAGTGTGACGTACCAGCCCTGGTTACCTCGCCAATGTGCAGAGATTCCGACGCAAACTGTAAATTTTATAGACATTAGACGTGTCTGTTTACTTCATTCATTTGGACCACCGTATATTGCTTTTTGCAAAAATGCGCACGATAGAAAAAACCAGCATACCTTCTTGTTTAAAAAAACCTAACACTACTTCCAGAAAACTCGCTGTAGGCTGACAGCAGCAGGTTTGCCGTTTAAAGCCATGTTATTTATACTTGTTTAACAATTACCTATACTGTCAATAATTCTGAAGCGATTGTGACGAAGGTTTGCAAGAATGTGGAATACACAGAGCCATCTTTACAAAAAAAATATAGGTGGCCGTGTTTCATAATAGTGGAAAACCCAAATAGTCTCTAAATGGTCAAGAGGCAATATAACGAATATATAAAAGGCAATTTAACGAATTTAATGTGTGACTAGGCCACAAACCCCAAAAGAGCATGAAGAGCATTAAAAGCATTTTTAATTTCAAAAAGGCATCATTTTAGCATTTTAGATTGGAACCCTCTTTTCATGTATGGTTTACGCTTTCATGACCAGCGAAAGCCTATTCAAAAATCAGTTTTAGGTTTTAATATCCGTAATATTCCGTAAGGCGTAATAAATTGTTCTGAACTGAAACTGAACTGAAATGACTGAAATCAATTTCCCCACGCGACATACGACACTTTGCCCCTTTACTCTGCGATCTGCAAACCGCAAAAATCTGCAACTGCATTCTACATGCAACTGATTATCCGGCTGGAATTCTGGAAGCCTCAGTCAACTCATCTTCAGTTACGTCAGGCCACTTGCAATTGCGATGCGACCTGTAATAATTTATTCTAGTTCTGTTTCTGTTCTACTTATTTTCGACTGTTTCGACTATGTAAGTAAATTCTTTTCCTTTTCCAGTATCTGCTTGCTTTCTGCAAAACTTTTCTTTCCTTTCTATTTAAGCCCCAAGGATAACTAGATAAGTCATGGGCGGTAAAATATATACGATCTGCAGAATCATACAATCATACACAACACATACACAAATCCACACATGATCGTTGATCTGCACTCCACAGTTCCGCTCTCCGTTCCGTGCCCTCACAGACTCACAGTTCCATTCTAAGTTCTAACTACAAAGTTTAACTTTACAAGGTAATAATAAACCGCTATGACATTATAGGTGCGTTTTTATTACAAATTTTTAATAGATCTTCCCGTGGCATTCTGACTAATTCTGAGTTCTGTTGAGCTTAAAAGTTTAACGTTGCGAAACGAAATGATGAACTAAACTTAAGAATTCAGTTCTATTGTCTTTTGTTGCAACTTCTATGATAAGTTGTCCGCAGAGGAGAAACCCAAGTTAGTCACGATTAGTACTTTAACATTTAACACTCGAGTCCAGATTACCTAGTCCAGAAGTTTAAACAATGGAGATAGTTCTGGGAAATACTATTTCCAAGCTTCGCAAACTTTTGCCTGCGTATCACCAAATAAGATTTTATCATCACGATGTTTACTGTCGAAGTAGCGGTGTATTGTGCATTCAGCGGAAGCCTAATCACAATTATACTAGTCCGTATCATAACCTTACTTTTTCGCAATATGGGCAAAATTTAAGTTACAGTTCTAAGAAGGATGCTGTGCAGAATAGTAAGAGTGATGATAGCGTGTCAAAAAAGTCAAAACGCTCAGTTGCTAATCAAGGTGGGGAAGATTGGTCCATAATCTACAGATGCACCAAAATTATTCACGCAAGGGCCATTCAGAGAATTAAATTGTACCAAACGATTTTGAGCTGTTGTATAATAACCCCTACTGCCCTTGGCTGCTACTTCCATGGATTAATGGATTACCATAACGTTTTAGTTGTATGTGGTGGCTCAGCTCTCGCATGTAAGTACTATCAAAATTAAGACATTATGTTATCTTACCTCTCTCTCTATTGCTGGAGACAACCATTAGGTGTTAGGGGGAAACACGATGAATTCTAAATGCCGTTGTACTTTAACATTTTTACAATTTGTAAAATATATGAAATGCTTCACTGCAAAATTTACAATTGTACAAATCTGCAAAGAAGTATTTACCTATACTATTTTATATTTTTATATTTTATATTTTAATTATAGCGCGCGATTAATTATAAAGTTGAGTATTCAGTTGATAATACTCACGTGGTTACACCTTACGATCCGAAATTCAGTTGTCAGATCATAACCTAAAACCGCAGTCCCTATGATATAAAATGTGGACATCTCTTAGCACGTTTTTGGGGGGGGGGGGTACGACCCCCTCAAAATGTCTATAAATTACAAGGATACACTCAGACCGCCCTTGAAAACAAGGTTTTCAGTATAAGTTTCAAACGTTTTTAGTTGTATCAGTATTTGACGATTCGCTGTGAAATGCACAAAAGCTAGTACAGCATTTTAGCAGCCGTGTTGCAGTTAATTGAATATGCGAGTTAATTGAAAATAAAAACTAACTTATTCACAGTACAATTAGTGTAATGGTTCCCTTTATGATTTGTTGGTTGGAAATAGGTGGGATGCTGTTCTTAGTGGGAAACTTATTTGGACGCTTGATTGGGATAATATATACATCACAGAATAATCCTTCAATGGTGAAAGTTTCACGCCTGACGTTTTGGGGAAATCGCGCAGACGTCGTCTACCCTATTAGTGATTTTTTCCCATTTTCAGAATTGGATGTAAATCCAAAAGATGTATATTTTCCAATTAAACAATATTCTATCCCCGAAAAGTCCTTGTTAATATCTTTGTCGTACGGATTGATAACGAATCTAGACGAATTTGAAAGAGTTTTTGGTCCAGTACCGCAGGATTGGGATATTAAAGTCCAAAGTCAAGATAGATTAACTTAAGCCAAGAATCAGTGACTAAATGAGTATTTTGAATTTGTGAATAAATTCTGTAGAAGGGGAAACATTTGATGCCCAGCACGTGCTTTGCCTTAGGTTTTTTGATTTTTGAAGTTACGCTAAAACGGAAACAAGAAAAATGGCAAAAAACACATTTTATTCTTCATATCAGTTCACATAGATTTGCAGTACAATAAATTCAATTTAAGCGACACAAAAACGTAACTCAATAGATTTTAAATTCTACTGGCATCAATTTTACGACTAACTCTTCGTGATAATAAGAATTAAGATATTCTTAATCTAAGACAGTAATATTTCCTTATGCATTAACACAAACCTAACACAACATAGTAATAATAGTGACGGCGTTATGAAGGGATGGTTTTTGAGGTTTTTTTTACAAGATCATTGTTTTTATTATCATGTCATTCGAAAAAAGTTTATCAAGTGGAGGAAACCTCTAAGCCATTTGTTTCAATGTACTTTTGCCGAGCCGTAGCAATCATGATTCGTTTCCGTTCTTGGAATGACATCATGCGTTGTGCAGCGGATTTTGGAAATGATGGTGGAAGACCAGAGCCGGAAGCCTGTAAGGATGCAGTACAGGTTTGTCTGAGGTAAGTAACAGCACCATCCACCGAACCAGTACGCTGGATAGCGGCAAGAATGGTTTCTGGAGCTAAGATTTGTGGGGATAGTTGTTGTTGAACTGCACGAGCCATTGTAGCAACTGAAGGTGGGCGGAAAAGAATTCGTTTAAGCCATTCTGCTCTGTCATCCACAGTGAATTTTGTCGGAACTAGATTTAAACTTTGTGCTATCGTTGATTGCGCTCTTTTTTTCCAGTCTCCTTCAGAATCTACTGTCTCTAATGGGAGGAATCTAAAATCAACATCAAGTCACTAATTATACTCTGTTTTTAATTTTTTAATTGTACAATAATTCTCATAATTAAACCACAGGTTCATTTTATTTGCTTATACATATGTTTTTTAAAGTCATCCACGATAGTTTTAACCACCTAGTTCACACATTGTTGGCATTAAACTGTTAAAATCCGATGTAATTTTCACACAGAAGGTACTAAGCAAATTTTTTTGTGTAATATAAATATATATCACAGTACATTTTTGAATTTATTCTTAGAACCTAGTCCTGAAAGTCGAAAGCAATAACCTACTGAGTAGACTTGTTCCCTACGTTGCATGAAGATTTAGGAAAAGAAGCTAATTCCCTAAAGCTATACACATTATTTGATCAAAACTGTGCCAAACGTACAGTGTTCAAAAAGCAAAACGTATACTAATTGTATTACAAAATTAGAATTCGCAATTATATTATATATTTTGAAAAGGACTTACTTGATAGAAAAATGAGTGTTTGGTAGGAAAAGACCGACAATGATTTCTTCAATTAAAGACGCTGTTATGCAGTTGGCATTCAAAAATGGACGAGTCACTTGTAAGCCCACAGGTTGAATCGTAAATCCTTCAGGTATATTCACGTGAGCGAACGTCAACAACCCAGTCTCTCCATTCGTTGGTTTTCCTTCCGGAAACACGATGACAGGATCATCCGAGAATTCTATTTGTTCATTTGTCACATTTTCGTTTTCCGTCAGAAACAGAGCTAACGGCTTCATAAGAAACTTGAAAATTTTCTTCTTTGTGGGCTAATATAACAAATGATCTCCATTAATATTTTAACCCTATAAACAATTAACCTCCAAAGTTCTAATCCATGCATTTTTTGTGCTACCGCTACCTAATTTTTAATGGAACCATTCTCAACCAGTAGGGGAAGATAATTAGCTGACGAGTCATGCAAAATCTAAGCTTAATAAAAGGGAATCGTTCTTCATCTTGGCCCAGTTGCCCAACAACACGTACTGAGATTAGTGATGCTGTTTATTGAATTCCTGAATTTGATTACCGAATCTAAATTTAAATGAGTCAGTATTAGTATCAAAAGTACTTACAGCAAACGCATTGGTTGCCAAATGAATGGCAAGATGGTCAAAGCTAGTGATATGATTCGAGGCAAAGACTTTTCCGTGGGGATGACTGTCTCCATCGGTTGATATAGTGAGACCCAAAACGCCACAAATTACACGAAGAACTTTCCTATTCAAATAATTCAAATGAATATTAGTCACGCTAATTGGACTCCCCAACTACAACGAAAGTAACAAACTACAAAAACAACTTAAATGTGTACATTATTTGTCCAATACTTACTGTCTAAGTTTGTTGGGTGGGAGGATTAGTGCGAGTATGAAGAATTGCAGGGCAATGAACAGACGAACAATGAGAAGACACAGACCGATCGGTGCGTACAAGATTAGTCCTATAGTCGAAAATCCAGCCGGACGAAACCTAAAACAAGGTGAAAGTACAGTTAGAATTTCATATAACTTGAAATCATATTGACTCATGTAAAATCAAATTGGAAGAATAAAAATGCTTTGATATCTACTTTAATCATTTCACCCTAAAGCGTGAGCTCCAATAAAATTTTAATTTTCACTTAACTATAAATATTCATCAATCATTAATAATCAACCGAAATTTCATCAGCATATTTCTTTCCATTACCCTTTGAAAAGTTTAAATAATCCGGGTTGGTAAAACTATAACGATTTCCCACTGTCAACTGCGTCAAAGGCCAAAAGGCGAAGACAGTGAGTGGAATAATTAAATATTACTTAGAAAACGTAGAAACATAATCTTTCTACAGCGCCAACAACAGAAACGGCACCTTGCATAACATACAGTTAACAGTTGACAGCTAGGTAATGCATAATAGCAGGATAAGTGTTTTAAAGGAAACTGGGAGTACCTATAGCCACATAAATTTACCCCTACAATCACGATCAACGATCAAGGCTCTCCAAATAATCAAGTTGGTCATATCATTTTTTTTCGACAAACAATGTAAATAATTATAATATGAACTTCAAAACAAAGCAAAGATCTGAAGTGAGGACAATGACAGAGGTTTATTTCCCTCCCCCTTCTATGACTTATATGCAATATACTTGCAACTTCCATGTACTAATATTTGCTACTATTGTATAACATTAACATTGCATTTATGATTACGACTGCGATTATGACGAAATACATACTTCATCCATTGTACTCCTCTCATCAAAAATTCAACAAAATTTCCATCCTTACGAAGATTAAATAAAAGATTCATAATTATGTTAATGTAATGCTTACCAGGAGGAATGGAACAGCTGGTCTACGCTGACCTGTTCACCCATTGTATTTATGTTAATGAATGTTGACTGCTTTCTTTGTGAATTCAGTTGTTAGTCTCTCCTTCTCCCCTGTCCTCTGTCTGGATCTTCCCTTTGGTCTCTCGATCAGATCAGAGTCAGAGATGACGATGACACAAGTATTCTAATTTCTGGATGTAGATGTAATAATTATATTACGCACAATCATCTATCAATATCAGGGGTTTGTAAATACTGGACAAATACTCTACGTTCGTCTATTTCCTATGGTCACTGTCGGTCATTTCGTTTGGAAAGGTTGGAAAACTCGACACATTCTACTCATATCTAGGTTAAAAATTAAAATATTTTAACAATTTCAAGGTAACTTTTAAACACAAAATAGTCAAAATACACTTATTTTGTACAACTACATCGAGCTCATAATCTAGCGCTTTTACAGCTCACAACCTTATGGATCGAATAGGTGGCAGTCAGGTTCAAGTCTATTCCACACAACTAACCTACCTGTGTATACTAGCTTTCCAAAACTTTCCATCTCAGCTCGATTCACATAAGCTAGTACATATAGCATGTACATACATAATTAATTAATTGCACTATAGTTTATATACATATATACATGAAGGAAAAATTGCAAATGGCATTTCAGAACATGAATGTCTTCCATAATTAATTCTTATCGATATATCACCTGCCATTTAAATTACTGCAGAGTCATCTAAATAATTCAAGTAGCAATCGTAATAAGTAGAAATAACATTTAACTGCCATTAAATAAAGTGCATTATTACTTACAAATCAGGGGCACAATATTATAGTAAAATCACAATCTTGTAACTTATTATCTAGTCTAGTGGTATGTAACCTACCGTAAGGTAATTACCTACATTGGTATTTAAAACGCAGAAAGGAAATAAATACTGTATTGCTAGAATACTAAGACGTGGTGGCCAGCACGAACTCGTAATTGACCATTTTTGGTCACACTTCCTGTATCAACTTAATACACAAAAGGGCTATTTGTTACATCCATAATTTTCTCTACATGAAAATCTATACTTTGTCATGACTTTAAAATATAAGTACCCCCGAGTCAAAGTACTCATTCCGGCGTGTTTTAACTTTAATGATACATGAGATTTAATACAAGTCTATGATTTGACCGGTTCTAAGCATTTAATGCGATGAATTAAATGTTTCAACAAAATGATTTTGCACAGCGGTAGTAACAGGTGACAGACACCCTTTTGCCCTACTACTATTTTCGTCATTATATTCTAAAGCGAAAAAAGCATAGTGATGTAACGTGATGCAGTTGTAAAAACTGAGTTCTGTTATCAACTGAGTGAATAAAATATTACTATGTATGTGTATATCAACAGATTTCAGACCACGACGGACTTCCATGCTTTTTGGATAGTTTTCCAATCAACGTTGACTTGTATTGATAAATTCGCAGTTATAAAAAACTTTATTCTTTTATTACGAAAATATAGTCGTAGAATAAAAACAGCGTTGCAAAAAAGCATAATGAGAAATTCGAAAAGGCATAATAAAAGGCATAAGCGGGTGGAAACAGTATCATTTCGATCGACTTACCTACGAATTAACAGTCAATAATTATGCTAAAATTGATTGTATTCTAAGGTTTCATTAATAAGATTACCCTAATCAGTAATGATTTTTGATGAAGTTTATTTTCCACGTATAATTACATGCCGAGATTATGTAATGAATTAACGAAGGAATAAATTCAGCGACCAATGAATTTTTTGTCAGTAATATGATTAGCTTCCAAAATAAATTGACCTCAAATATTTGTCTTGTCATTAGTAAATAACTAAACACGTTTATAACAAATTCTGTCAAACGTGGGTGAAGCGGCAAAATGCTGCGTATTCAATTCCATTAAAACGCAAAGTGTAGATTATGTACAAATCCATACAATTAACATGTGGCAGATCCAGTTCTGGGATGTTGATAATTAATTCAATTGAACAGATTGCTTCTAAGAATTTGGGATTGAGCAATACACTTTGTCTTCAAATGGTATTGGAACGATGACATTTTGTCTCTTCACCCACTCACGTCAGTAGTTGTCTCAAGCTTGAATGAAATCATGTTACGCGATCACACGAATCCTGCAGTAATAGTACAGCGCATAGCATTCAT
This sequence comes from Ptenothrix huangshanensis, assembly GCA_036851915.1. NCBI lineage: Eukaryota > Metazoa > Arthropoda > Collembola > Symphypleona > Dicyrtomidae > Ptenothrix > Ptenothrix huangshanensis. The sequence continues at coordinate 8,559 of JAAXYX010001570.1, read as the reverse complement.
ACCATAAACATTGTATGTTCCAGCAGGGAGTACAGTACGTAGGTACAGAGTCACAGTTATCTTAATATTTATTACTTCAACGCTTTAAGTAAACTGTCAATCTTGTAGTGTTAAATAAGTATGTCTTCATTCTTTCTAACAACATAATAAGAACATCTATAATACATACTGATGTAAACTGAGGTCAGATTGATCTTTACTAGTGCGCTGAGAAAAAAATGTTAACATATACTAATAATGGCGTACCTAGTTAGTGTATGTAAGGGGGATATACATAAACTATGAGGACGTTAACATTTCTTTACTTGTGTCTTGCGTTGAGTTAACAGTCGTGAGTAAACATACATAGAAGAACCTACTTCCACTTGTACTATAGGAGCAAAGATCTTGTAAAATTTTAAGCGAACTTTGTCTATAATGACATGGACTGGGGCTAGGGTTAAGCTTTGCCCATGATTTATCACATGAATTTCTCGATCATGTCAAAAGCTACAAGCTAGAGCCATAATAAGATAATGAAACGACGGTGCGTTTGACCAATTAATTTGAATCTGAAATCAGGATTCATTGAACAAATACCTCAGTGGATAATTACTTCTAGCTTCTGGCTCTTTATTTACTTAGTTTGTATTTCTCTGTCAAGGTCTCAGATTCAAGAGGCAATCTGAAGAAAAAACTGGAACAAAAAATGTGTTCTGCCATCATTTCAATCACAAGGAGACTTCCGAGGGCTATCCACATTTTCAAGGAGTCGAAAAGATGTAGGTTTTTTAAATTAAAAATCCGTTGTATTCAATACTATTGATTATGTTGTTAGGTTAATTGTTCCCAATTACGAATAAATTACAGTATACATTGGTCCTCTTTAGATAATTCTGCATTCACAAATAGCGCGAAGATTTTGACTGAGAATAAAATCTTAGACAATTCCATTTGGCTCCGCCATCATTGTCCGTAAGCAAATCTTTGTGGAACGTTGAACTCTAACATATTATAATATAATATAACTAATTAGTACCTACAATAATGACTGGTGAATTTTTGCTAACTTTTAATTAAAAATACAAGTATAAGTCCAAGACAAATAATAAATGCACAGGTAGTATATTTCATCTGTTACCGCTGGTGTTGTTTTATCTTTCTTTGTGACACTAGCTGTGAGAAATGTTTTAATTACAAGACCAACCAACGATTAATCATACCATCCCAGCTAAACGAGATATCCTCGGTCAAATCCATCGTCCAGCTAGAAAATTCGCAAGGAATTCCACACTACGAAATTACTTGGAATGATAACCATGTATCTAGATTTGACTCGAACTGGCTGGAACAATGGGACATTGTTCAGCCGGATTCGCAAAAACGTTCCTCGTCAATCAGCATTACACCACAGAAGTGTCTGGTACACAATACAAAAACCCGTGAGGATCTACCAACGGATCTGATGGAGTTATCGATCAATTATAATGAATATATGCGAGGGGACGAGGGAGGAAGGGAATTGGTGACAAATATCCGGAAGTATGGATACGGCATCATTTCCAACGCTCCACAGAGCACACAGGCCACGAGGGAGGCCATTGAAAAAGTGTTCATTATCCAGAAGACATTATACGGAGACGTGTACGAATTTCAGTCCGACCTGGCAGCTGCTGACACCGCATATACCTCCGAATACATCCATCTGCACACGGACACTACCTACTTCAACGAGTCTGTTGGGTATGCCATTAATTACATGGGAGTGGGAAATAATGAATTATGACATGACTAGCACTCGCATAAAAATATAAAAAGGTCATAGTTCAGTGTCAAGCGCACACATATAAATACCTAGGTACGTATCTATAAACCACTAACTACAGAGAAACAGTGAGACACCGTTTCCAGCTGGTATTTTTATTTATGACTCTTTATAACTGAGACAGAGACAGGCCCAATGGGTGGTCATGGTCAAGGATGAACTTGGACTAAGACTTTGACGTTAGACAAGAAATTAGTTTGCGATTCGACAGTATAATTATTCATATCAGAATCCGAGTCTTCTGTACTCAAGCACAGTATAGTTCTGTTTTGTAATTGTAATTGCATCGTGTTGTGGTGGATTGTATGTGTATTGGTGTGTATGTATATCACATTTGTATTTATAGCGTACACCAGTTGTTTCAGTTGAATTTGAGTTTGATTTTTTATGTATATTTATTAGCTTACAAGTTTTTCACTGCTTGAAGCATGACGGAGAAGGTGGATTAAATTCACTTGTGGATGGATTCAAAGTTGCTCACGAAATACGTGAGCAAAATCCAGACCATTATCAAATTCTCAAGAACACCTTCGTTCCCTGGCAGTATATTGACACTGGTAAACATTTCTACTACAATGTTGCTCCTATTTTTCAACATCATCCTTTCAGTGGCGAATTGGAATGCATTCGGTAAGATGAAACTATCAAAAGATATTTCTTGATGGATGTTTCGATTTAATAGAGTAATTAATTACTAGTACCTACATGTTTGTATGTTATATATAATACTTACCTGCACGTTTCGTATGCTAGGTACAATCCGCATGACATGGCATTACTCAACACAATACCGAAAGAGCAACTACCCACATTCTATGACAGTCTCATCCATTTATCGCAAAAGATTGAATCAAGTTCAGTGTGGTTCAAACTCAATCCTGGAACCATTATATTCTTGGACAATTGGAGATTACTTCATGGCAGGTCTGGATTTACGGGTTTTAGGAAAATGTGCGGAGCATACATAAGTCGTTCAGACTGGATGTCGAAATGTAGAGTAGCCATATGAATATCACTAACATTTAATACTTCAGTTTTGGACCAAATAAAATTTGCCTGGTTAATTTTTTAGTCAATGAAATCCCACACCATTATATAACCAAGACCCTTTCCCTTTCTTTGAGAATTGAGAATGGAACGCTCTTATACTTGTAAGTACGCTCTTGTAATTGTACAGTCAAGTATCTTTTCACCATTATTGCCCACAAAGATTGGTACTAGCAATTATAATTAATTTGCTTTTCACGTATTATTCATGGAGAAAATTTAAAGCTTCGAAACTACTAATACGCCTTACTATGATGACTAGCATAACTAAACCATATTCCATCAATGGATCTGCAATTACCTACAATCCTTCTATTAGTCTTTTCCCTTCGAGACGATACGAAACGGCAGGTAACCAGTTGAACCTGCGACAACTTGTTTCCTACTGCCCCAGTTCTATCTTGCACTTTATTTACCTACCTCTGGTGTAGTTTCTTACGGAAGAATTGTGTTAAGGAAAGAGTTAGATTTTGGTGATAAATGTAGAAGCAGCATCAAAATCAGGAAAAGACTCGATCTACACCGGCTATACAAGTCGAAAGATAGAGCAAGGCGAGAGTTGAGAATGGGAAAGTGGTTATTGTTTTGAGACTTTCGACGGAACCACTTCGCTCGATTCGATTGATAGTTGTTTCAACACCATCACGATCACCATTATCTTGGGTTAAAAACTAGTCTGGTACTTAAGTCGTTAGACAAGCTGAAGAAGAAGAACACGGCTATTGTAATAAATTGTAAAGTGTTTAAAGTAAAACAAGCTGCTCAATATTGTGCGCTGCTGGAAGCAAAAAATGTGGATTGCGAAATCGATAATACATGATTTATTATAATCGAGACATCTCTGCCGAATCTACTTGAAGCATAGCAAAGCAAAGCCAAGCCAAACTAAGCTAAGCCAAAGCACTTTTTTAGTATGCTCTACACCACTTTGCATGTCCATAGTCCGTAGCTAATCAGCTTATTGAACCGGATAGGAGAAAGAAAAACCTCTTTTGACCATTATGTAGTTACGTATGCGAATGGGATAGATTATGTGGTGTGAAGTCTCAAGTCAAGACCGAGGACTGAAGAAGTGAAGACTAAATGCTTCAGATATTATATTAAAACAGTTCGTCTTCGTTTTCATCTTCATCTTCATCATGATCATGATCCTCTTGTTGGTGAAATGCAGGAGTACACCAAGACTCGAAGCAAAGTTCGATGAGATGCCAGTTGCCTACCAAAACATAACATGAGGTGTCAAAGATGGGATTCACCGTATAATTTACAAGGTTGTGTGTAAATAAGTTTACAAGTTACGATTTAAAAACTACCTTTGTACACTTGTTCGCCGAAGGTTATGTGAGTTCTGGTCTTCTGGTCGTCTGGTGTCTGGGAGTAGTGGTCGGGTTCAAGTCAACTATCCCTCAGTTCTCTGTCAAATACTTACCTGTACAAACTCAAATCACAAACACAATCACCATCAGTTTCATCTTTCAGTCCAACCATTCTATACCTATTCCCTTACCAGTCCTTTCAAATACTTATTTCTTTTTACACCAACCTCCAAACACAAAGCAACTTTCCACCGGGTAGGTACTATAGGTACACGCAATTACAATATTATTATAACCACCTTCGCCAATTCATACTCCGTTCATTACCAGGATAAAGCACCTGCAATTAATATTCTTTGAAATACCATTAATATTTATTAGCAACCCTAACCGAGCCAGTAATTAGTTTTAACGTCAAAACTTTTAGCGCTTACATAATTACAAGTATCTGCACTGCACACCTTGAACTTGAATGTTGAAATCAACCCATGCAAATTAGTTTGGGGTTCACAAACATATTATTATTCGTACCCTGCCCCTTTTCAGCTAATGCCCGTTATTAGTTATTACTAGTGCAGCATGAGCATTGGCTTACTAGTTAGTCTTGCTTCGGTAATTATATACCTAAGTATATGTATAGGATGATGCATCTATTCTATACTACCTGATACTAGTGTATATAAATGGAAGCCGATCCAATTCGACTTCCGAAATAAGAGGAAAAAACTTTTAGTACGAGGACGAATTACGATTACGTTAGAAAAGCATTGCTTAGGTACTTACATATGTATAGCCGTGTGAGAAATTTTATCCAATTTCATTCTGTTACCGATATAATTCTCCTGGGCTACAATTTCATACAGTTATTAATGTATCTGCATCCTCGGGATAAAAACAATTTCTAGTGCACATCTACAGTATATCATGGTCAATTACGAGTTCGAGTTGGTGTTCTGGTGATGCTGAGTGATTGCTACATTGAAATACAACTTGTATAGTGTATTCAGTGGGAAATTGATACTCTGTGATAGTGGGAGGGAAACACATCTGTTGAAGCTCGAGTACCGCTTAACGAATTTAAATTACCTGAAAGGTTAGTAATCAAAAAATCCATACAGATTCCTATCGGAGTCGTAATATTAGTTTTAGTTTTGACAACATCAAATTGTGCACCGGGGTATAAAAGAAACAATAATCATAATTCATTAATCAAGTCACTCTTTGAAATTCTTTAGTTTCTGGATCGGGATCGCGTGTTCCTTATTTTGTCTTTTGTTTCAAATCATACATAGTATAATCAATTAATTTAAAAGTGCATAACATTCACTTCCTGCATAAAATAAAACAAGCACAGGTGAAAGCCTGACAAGAGTAATCACAATTTTACTCTTGATTTTATTCTTTAAATTATTTCTTAATTTTATTCCAAAATACTTACTATTTGATTCAGAACGAAAATTAGAAGTCTGTAATTTTGGGTCTTTCGTACGCTGTAGTAGCAGCGAATTACTTTTGCAACAATAATTGCAAATTCTGCTGCCAAGCCGGTTTTCGGTTTTTGAAAAATAACGATATATAAAAAACGAAAAATAATGATTTCGGGATTGGATTTGGTTTGAGATTCTTTAACGTGTATGTACAAGCTATATTCAATATGAAGGATAATTCAGTTTAATTTCCAAATATTATTTCAGTAATATCGTAGAACATTTAGTCTGCAAGAATAAGACAGGCCCGAAAAGCTTGTGTAACTAGTGAGACTGACTGAGGCACGAAGTCAGTAGAGCAGATACATTTGACCGTTTTACAACAAATGGAAAATGCAAACGTTAAAAGTGACAGCTAGACCTCAGCTTTATGCTCTTCTTATACTTGCCATTGTGACCGTCGCCTCCTGCCGGATATTCGTCCCACAGAAAACAATTAATGAACTCATCTCCAAAGCTCGTAAGCTAGTTTTTTGAACGATATTTGTACTGCATTCAATTTAGTGCCACTATCAAAGTACAAAATTGAAAAATGGAAATTTCAATCACACCGAGTGTGTAAATATTCATTGGTCTCTGGTCCGTTAATTTGTAGTTGTTGAATCCTTGGCTACTAAGCAACGAGACCTTTTGGACGAGTACAATGAATCTTTTGAAGCGGAAAATCAAGATCCTGAGGAGATCCCTGGATTTTATGAGGGTGACATGGCAGGCATTCAAGATGAGGTAGCTTCGAAATTTATTTTCATCGATGTGTACTAATTACCTACCTGTATATAGTACATATGTAGATTCCGATACATATACTTATGTATGTATACACCAAGACAGTTTTTATACGCATACATTCCCATATACATTCCCACGTAGGTGTGTTTATATGGCATGTAATTACATTTACCTACTTACTGATTACTTTATGAAACAACTTCTAGATTGGTCGAGTTGGGATAAACTTCAACAAGTTTCCCTCCCGCAAGTGGAAGAATAATACTGTACCCTATATTATAAGTCCTCTTTACCGTGAGTAGCAAATTCAAGACTGCTTGGTCTGTAATTAAATTTTACTAAATGTAACAAAAATTATATTTCATACATAAGCGATAGTTTGATTTCGAGTATTTATTGTGAACTCTGGTGATTTTCAGTACCGGACGAGTACATGATTGTAAAGACGTCCATTCGAATTTTGAACTTTTTCACCTGCATTAATTTCAAAGAATGGGATGGATTCGAACCTGATTACTTGGTATTTTGGCCGGTTGAAAAGCCTGCAGGGTTATAAAAGGATAATAATATTTTAATTTCGATTATGATCACGATCACGATCGACATGATATGATCGGACTATCGTCTGTGTCTCTATCAGTACTGATTTTACTTTATGTAATTACATTAAAGTCTGATGTACTAAACTTTGTCACTTGGTCGTGTTCGAACCTGTTTAGATGCTGGTCTTACGTTGGCAGACTTGGAGGACCACAAATAGTTTCGTTGCAACCACCTGACCTCAAGTCACCACAATGTTTTGCTGGAATCGGGAGGCCACTTCACGAAACCATGCATGCCCTCGGCGTGTATCACGAACAGTCCAGGCCAGACAGAGACAAATTTGTGACAGTCATGAAGAAGCATGTCTTAAAGGGTATTTAGTAATAATGCATAAATAACAGTCAAATTTCAACAAGATGAACGACTGGAGTCAAAGTTTGCGCTTTGTTACAGGGTTTATAAATAATTTCGACAAGCTTGATGATGTCAACGCAAGTTCTCCGTTTGAATACGACTTTGGTAGCATTATGCATTACGGCACCACCTTTTTCAGGTAAGGGACTCAACATCAATTAACCATAGTCCGTAATACAATATAATGAATCAATTGAATCTACAATTTAAAATACATGCTATGTGATTACAATTCTCATCTGATATTCTGTCTAATTTGGGTCCCATTTTTTGCAGCAAGAACAAAAAGAATGCGACGCTAGTTCCTAAAGTACGTGGAAAAACGATTGGACAAAGGATCAATTTGAGTAAACTGGACTGTCTGAAGCTCAACGCGTTGTATGGATGTTTGGACAATACTTCATTCGATAAACGCAAATACACTACAATTTGTAACTTTCTAGGCCGTTAGTTTTAATTTTCCCCTTGTTGTCCGCAAGTTAGAAGGTTTGGTATTTATTTATTGTAAATGTGACCTAACGTTAGTACCTTATAATTAATTACTTACAAAATTGGTCCTTGTTATTGCCATTGTCGCTGTGACTTACGTACTACATTAATTGCATCTGAACACTTGAATTATATGTTGGTAAAATGAAAATACTGTTTGCATACCGCATTGAATTCTGAAAGAATTAGTAGCAATCAAGTATCAATCATAGTACTTATTACCATGAATGTAATTACGTAATTTATTTAAACTAAAGGCTCACTCTGTTAATCAATAATTTTAATATTGCTATAATTATCTTGAGTATTGCCTTGCCTAATGATGCAACTTGCAACGTGTGGTTGTGATCTTGATTTCTAAACCAATCATTAATCTAATGTGCTGACAATATTCTGAAAATCAGCATGACATTTAAGTAAGTAAGGAAGGATCATTATACTATATTGTGATATATAATAATGTAATTACGTAATTTATTACTCATGAATAAACATAAATTGATCAACAACCTAAACACATTTATTCCTTTGACAAGAAAGCATTAAAAGCATTTCAAATCATTTATGGTCGCCAGTTTTTAAACTTAATTCTGGTGACCTGCTTAGACCGAAAGCATTAAAAGCATATTGAACTCCAAAAAGGCACTATTTTAACATTTTGAGCTACATTTTCACGGTTTAAGATTATTATTCTATTCACTGCGTCACCAAAATTTTGGATTTTTTTTGA
>JAAXYX010001569.1:0-22045 GCA_036851915.1 Ptenothrix huangshanensis | reverse complement strand
AGTTTAAAATGTTGGGAGTATTGAGGGAACTTTGGGAGTTTACCGCTCCCGGAGGGAGCTTTGAGCGATCCGGGAGTAAATCAAAGGGAGTTTTCAATTAGCCATCCCTATTGTTAAGTACAATGTTTTGTGTAAGCCTAAATCCACCTTTTACCTTTTAAAGGAATGGAATTCGTATTGTTTTTTTATAATTTCTTTGTTTTTTTTAATCAATTTATTTTGATACTGTTTTACTTGATGTGTAATAAATACGACTAAAAAATTAGAGAAATAAAAGAACGAATCGGAAAATAAACTAATAATTAATTGCATATTCAATTACTTAGTGTTGGCAAAAGTAAACTCTTTGGTAGCTTTAAAAAAACTTGGAAATATTCCCTGAATTTTGGAAATTATTTTAAAAACTTATTAAAGGAATGTTGGGAAATTTCCTTTCTGGCATCAAAGAAAAAAACGAGTTTTGGGAAAACAAAAGTGAAAAGTAAAGTTTTCTGGTTATGGAGAATTTACCGATAGTGGGCATTTTGGGTGTTTTTGAAATTGGATATTTACTGGGAATTTTCGGAGTTAAGTTCCAAGGAATATTCCAGTAAATTAGGGACAATGCACAACGAGCTAGTACAGATACATATTGGATTTTCGTGTAATTCATTATGATCCATTCAACTCTTGGTTTGGTACTGTGCATGCTGAATTGCTGATACAATTCAAAACATGTTTACTTCACTTCAACCTACTGCTTATTGTTAGATACTAATTGCTAACAGAGTAACCAACCAATCTAATTGTAGTATAATTACACTTGGATGCCTCACCAGTGAGTGATTATTTTGAAGTTCATCGTACCGCAAATGTAATTAGTTCCATTTTTCGAGCAGAAGCTGCGTGTATGTGTACAGATGAGAATCATTCCTGCCTAAACAGCTGACAGTTAAGTTGCAAGTGGAACACATTAACCTCACTACATAGTCAGCCAAGTGCATATTTAGTATTGGCAATAATAGTTACATTAACGCAAATAAATTATTAAGTGGGAACAAAATGGCACTAGTATTTGCCATCAAACAGTTTCTGGATTACGGAAAAGACAATCGAAAGGCTTCCAGAATTATTGGCTTGATTCAGTCTGTAAGTTTCATTTAACATTCAGATCAATGTGAGCCACAATTTATTTTGTTTTTGTTTGTAATAAAATCATCAAAATTTTGACGTTGACGCTAATATTTTCTTTGAAAGGTTGCAAGTGGATTTTTATTCCTCGTTTCTGCCATCGTTACAATACAACTGTTGACTTTGGGGGCTGAAGGAAAAACTCAAGTCAAATTCGTTCCGAGATCGCAAAGCAGTTTACTTCCACCATTAAATTATGGTGAACAACAGTTTACAACTTTTACCTTCTCTTTGGTTTTTAAAACAGCTTTAGTAAATACCAAAGTTTAGTTATTCGGGATTTTTTAAAACTATTTTTTAGTTATTGAGTTTTATTTATTCATAATTTGTGATTTTTTCCAGATGATATTCTAGTATTCTGCTGTATCTTGAGTGAAAATTTTCTAGTCTCTTGTGGATTTGGTATTCTGTTGGTCCTTGGAGTGCGTGAGGTAAACTATAAATATTAGTATCTACACAGTGGCGTAACCAGGATTTTTTTTAGACGCAGGCCAATCTGAATCTTATTTAGTGTAAGTTATTAAAAAAATCGTGCCTTTTTATGTAAGTTAAAAAAACTGCATAATTTTCGTGTAAATTTTTAAAAAAGGTGGCTTCTTTTTTATGTTAATTCAAAAATTCTGTCACCTTTTTGTGCAAATTTTTAGAAATGGCTCGTTTTTGTGTAAATTTTAAAAAAAGTGGCTTCTTGTGTATGTTAATTCAAAAATTCTGCCCTTTTTTGTGCGAATTAAAAAGCATTTTTAAAACCCCGCCTAGGCCAAGGCCTTCGCCTAGTTACGCTTCTGTATCTACACAATTTCTTTATAGTTGATTACATTACTTTTTTATTCGATTTAGATTTAATTTGTGATCCATTTTTTACCATTTTTTAGCCATTTAAAATGGCTAATATGATTTCTTTTGATTTCTAGCACCGCCATAAACTACTGAATTTCTGGTCCCTTCACATAATTTTTGCCTGGATCATAAATTGCATCCTAATATCCCAGTTTTCTCCTCACCTGACAATTTTATTCAGCACACTGTACCTATTTTTGTGCATGTTTCCAGTCCGTATCGTCAAATCGCTGGAAAGAGAGCTCAAGTTGTGTGAATTAAGATTTCGAATTTAGAAGAATTCCGAATTTCGAATAGAACTGATCTAAAGCCAAACTGCACTGCTGGATTATACGTAGAAACGAACTGATGAAATAATTAATTCAAAGGAAATTATGTTGTCATTCTTTAATTCGGTGGTTTATATTTGATTTTGTTTTTACTGCAATGACAATGAATCATTATATTGATTCATTTATCTATTCATTCTACTGTTATCCAACCCCCTTCATCGTAAACAAATCCTCATCTTACAAGTTGATCGGGTTTAAAGCGTGAATGTTGACTCAAAATTGTTTACATTTGTAGGAGAGTAATTATTGACTGTACCGGATTGACTAGTTTAAAAATTAAAATAATTTTGTGATATCAAATTGTGTGAATTTCATATAAATTAAGTAATAAATACATAAATAGATATAAACCTCATCTTATATTCTAAGTACTCCAGGCAAGTTCCGTTTATATTTATTACTAGTGCTTAACATTACTTCTTACATATTCATATTCATTAATTAATACGATCAGAAAAATGCTTTTTGTATTTCGAAAAATGATTTTTTAAAATTTTCAACTTTTCATGTACGAAAGTTAAAAAAGCTCCAAAAAATTTAAAAAAGAATAAAACCTTGTCAAAACAAACACTCATTTTACAATTAGTGGGAAAATCTCTCACTCAAGGTCATTTGTCATTTTCTTCCTCCACAGTTGGTCTACAAACTAGTATTAAGTAGAAAGGAAAAGAAAGAAGTGATTACATGTTTGTGGCCTTGATTAATTTTCCTTTGTTGAACAAAAGTTCACTTTCACCTCGCAAGGATAAGTACTTCAGGGTCTAGTAAGCATCATTGTAGAATTCACATGAAAGCTTATAACACGTTGGATTTCATTGCAGGATTACGTAATCCAGCTTTGTTTTCATTTCCCATTAATTTTTCAAACACGTAATTTCATTTACCTTAATTCTTATATCTTTTCTAAAAGCTTACTTAAAGAAGATCATCTGCGTATCGGATCTCAGTGGCGACTGCGACTGTTCTTTCAAACATCCTTAACTATTCAGTGAACTTTTGCATTTTTATACACAAACTTGTTGCTACATGAAATCAAAATCACTTCAAAAATTCGTGCTCAAAATTCCATTTTGTTAAACAAGAGAGTATGGAGGTATCCCACAAGAATGTTAATTCAGACGAACGTATCCGGGACATAACAAACCACCTTTTGAGTATTCGCCTTGTACGTCCAACTCATTTTTAAATTCAACATTTTTGAAAGATTTCAAAATCAAAGAAGAAAATTCATCAACTAATTAAAAATTGTATTTTCAGATAACGGAAGTAATTTTGGAATTCCTCGAGTCAACAAAAGACCTTTTAAATTGCCGACTCGTCTCCACCCAGCTACTTTTTTTATCCAACGCAATTCTCCGCAAGCGTTTAACAATGTCCTTTAGTCAATTCTACCTGTTCCCTAGAAATTCCATTAGCACTCCGGAAATCAAAGAGAAGAAGAACAAACAGTTCCATTTAAAACAGTTAAACACAGTGCTAGGGGTGCCCCGGAATTATTTTCCCGCTGTCAAGTTTTCCTTCAAAACAAATTGCTTGCATGGTTTTTCCAAGTGCGCATTTAAATACAACCTCAAAAACGAGTATTTCCAGGACTTTTTTAACATTTACGGGGAGAAGGTGGAGCATTTGAAAATCCACATGGCGCATACCAACAAAGAGCACTTCATGACTGAATTTGAGGCTATGGGGGCAACGCGGGATATTTTGGAGAAGATCCCAAATCTGCGGTATCTTTCTCTCAGGATAGACCACCAAGTCAACTGGCGTCACAAAAAGGATCAGAATTCTGCTGGGAAAAACAACTTCTCTCCACTTCTCCACTCGGATCCGGAATACAGCCTTATTAAAAACAATACCTTTGCAACTTATGCAAAACAATCTCCCTTTTTAAATGGAACATGTTTTAAGGAGTCGCAGTTGTGGGACGTCAACCCTTATAAGAAACTAAACATGAAGCTTGAGTCAGTAGATCACATGTCATCGCTATCAGGGAAAATGTTTGAACTAATAATGAGATTAGCTCCCAATCTAAAACATGTTAATCTCTCCCCAGATCTTCGCAAATACAATTTTTACATTAAGCCCCTAAACAGAGTTTACCTCATAAGACACTTTCATTTCGCCGCTTGTTCATGTTTGTTCAAAACTTATAGTCAAATTCTTGCATGTATGCATGAACAACGAATTAAATTAAAATCTCTTTTTATAGACATAGCTCATGTTCGAGATAGTGACTTGAACGATCACATTTTTACCCATAAGATGGTCACTTATATAAATCAACTTCTTAAGAACTCTGCTCAAACTCTGGAGGTAATTTCTTTCAGGGGGTATACATGCATTCCAGGAATTACTTGGCCAAGTTTTATGGATAGTGTGAGGACAATTAAACTATCTTCTCCCAGAGTATTAGCTGTAAGTGATGAAGGATCTAATGAAAGTACTCTGTTTGACAATATACCCACAAAATTCCCAATTATTGAAAAAGTTGAGCTGGGTGGTTTTGAGGGGGTCGAAGAATTACTTTTGTTAGCCAACGTCGTTTCTAAGGAGACTGCGAGGCAAGTTCGAAGTCTTGTTATTATGTATGATGATAAAGAAGCTGTTGCAAGCGAGAAAGTACAAGGACTTAAGAAATTGTATCCAATGGCTAAAATTTCCCAAACTGAGTATGAATATAACCCATTTGCCCTTTAGTTTAATTTCAATTTGTCAAAAAGATAAAAATCCATTTGTCTACTTTGAGATTATTTTAAGACATCGATGGTCAAAAATGCGGTGGATAGATAAAGCCTTTAAAGTTGAAGTGCTAAGCATGAATATTTGATAAACTTGTTGCACCAAAAGTGCGTTTTGGTCGAATAAATCTGTATTTGATATTGTAATTAATTGTTACTTTTTACTTTTTTGTTATTTACAAATTCCATTGCGATACGTATGCATGTATTAAGGCACACAAGCTGCCAGTTAAAAGAGAAAAAAGGATCATTCATTAATCCATGGAACTTCTTACTTCCACTTCGGTCTGTTATTTTTAGCAGCAAAGGTCAAAGATGTAATTATGTATCTAATCTGAAATTACCAAAACCAACAAGCATGATAATGATAAGAATTTTAAATAATACACTTTTCATTTATAATTATTACTTAAGATGAGACAACAATGTAATATTATTAGCTTACTTATTTCAAGCACAAACGTCCCCTTATGAATCTTGTAATCTGGACTCCTTCCACCGAAAATAAAAGCACGGTTACCTACCACCGCACAGCCTGTACCACAGCGGGGGGAAATAATCTGTCCCATAGTAACCACCTCCTGCCAGTGCATTGTTTCTGTCAAGCACACAAACACTTTCAATATTTAGCCTTTTTAAATAAATATTAATTATTTAAATATTTAAACTTTTCAGTAATCATTAACCTGGGTTATAACGGAATAAATCATTAAAGCATTCATTCGTTTCCGAATTGTAACCTCCGAAAATGTACATGAATCCTTGATGCATGACTGCAAAGCATAGAAAAACGTAAAGAAATTAACTTCATTTTTAGATACAGAAACGAAACATTAAAAATCTATAAGGTCTAAAAACAGTCATATATGTAATTAATTACACTACATACAAGCAGAATGATAGCAACGACTTTTAGGTATTTCCCCAGTAGTTCTAGGCTGAAACCAGCGTTTTTTCTCGGTATCATAATGAGTCAGTTCATTACTACACCTTCCACTATCTTCCATCCCGCCAAAAATAAGAATGTGCTTCTTTTTATAAACAACTGCTGTTTGGTAGTAACGCGGGGTTGGAGGCGTTCCCTTAAAAACAATAACAGAATGTAATTTCTAAAATACTTGCAAAATTTTTAGTCATAATTAATCGTAAGTGAATATTAAGAGAAAGCTAAAAGTTACTTACGCTCGTATAAACCACTGACCAAGTAAATTTTTTTAAGGAAAGAGCATGAAGTGCAGGTGAGTACTCATTACTTCCACAGAAACCTCCAAACACATACATTTTATTATGGACAACACATGCAACGTGACTATCACGAGCATAAGGGATTACTCCTTTAACCGAGGGTTTCTGCCAAAAGAAAGTTTTGGTGTTAAAGCGATAGAGGGCGCGGTCATTACCTCTCAGATCACCGCCCCACAAGTATACATATTGACCGTGGGTCACACATGTATGCAAAAATCTGTTTCTAGGAGGGTAGTTACCCCAGTCGAGTTTAGTTAGCATAAACTTCCATTTCATGTTAGATGCAGACTCATCACTGGAGGCTTTAAGAACATGAACATGTATAAAATCACGATTGGGACCTGAGTTACCGATTCCACCAAACGAGTAAATTGTATCTTCAATCACTACTGCTGCAAGCTTTTGCAGCTGGGGACCACCTTCAATTTTCATTGCCCAGTGAATCTGTAAAAAATAAAAAATGCGTAACTTTTTTTTACAATTTTTGTTTAAAAATTTATCTAAAATCTTTAGCGGGAAACTTTTAAAAAGGCGCCTGTTAAAATAATGTGTTAGAGAACGTTAGAAAAAAGGAATTTTAAAGTAAGAATTTGTTGTGAAATATTTATTTATAAATGCTCAGACACATTTATAATGACTTAATTTTTTTCCCTTACAGACTTTGACAGCTCCAGTGGTTTGAAAAACGCGGGTGCCTTTGTATCCGGGAACGCTACGGGCTCCTCTGCCTCTGCCCCATGCATATTGTCTCCCTCTGCTTTAAAAGATGTGGATGCAATAGCACGATTCCTAGTCTCTGGCTCCTGCACAAGCACATTGGGAATCTCAATCTTCTCAGCATGAAAAGCAAGCATAGCCGCTCCCACTGCAATCGCTTCATCAGCATCAATCGACCTGCGCAGTTGCTTCCCATCAAAAAAGTCGGACAGCATCTCTTGAACTTTGGGAATTCTTGAGGAACCTCCAACCACAACTACGTCATCAATTTCCCTCTTATCAATTTTCGACTCCTTTAACACCTGCTCCACGACATTTATGCATTGGTCCAAAATATCTTTAATAAGGTCGTTAAAAACATCCCGCGTAATTTGAACGACTAGTGGTATAGCTCCGTGCATAGCGTCCATAGAAATGACTACTCTTTGGACTTGGGTGAGAAATCTCTTTTGCTTCTCGCATTCCAGTTTGAGTCTTCGAAGTCTTTTAGCTACCAACAGAGCAACCTTGGAGTCCCTTGACTCCTTTTCCTTATTCAGGTTGACTCCATGTTTTTTTTGAAATAGTTGTAGACAATATTCTACCATTCTATTATCAATGTCGTCCCCTCCCAAGTGCGATTCGCCTCCAACTGCGAGAACGTGAATTTGGTCTGCATTCAAAGTGAGAACAGCCACGTCAAAGGTGCCGCCACCGAAGTCAAAAATTAAGTACTTTGTAGAACGTTGCACATCTCTCGATTTGACGTGGAGCTTATAAGCGACTGCTGCTGCGGTTGGCTCGTTGACAAGTTGCAACACATTTAGACCCGCTCCACTACAAGCCTCTTTGGTCATCTCTCGTTGCTTTGTGTTGAAAAAAGCTGGGACAGCTACCACAGCACTGACCACAGGGACACCAATAAAGTTTTCGGCCAGCTGCTTCAAGTGCTTCAGTAAAATGACAGTGATTTCTAAAGGCGTACTTAATGTATTCTCATCCGTCTTAACTTTAATTTCCCCGCCGTTAAGGACACTAAACGGCCAGAATTTCATATCATGTTGGAATTGAATATCATTAAATTGTCTTCCGAACATGCGCTTCACGTCGAAAATTGTAAAACGGGGATTGTCATGCGCAATGTCACGCGCAGTTTCTCCGCAAAATGGCTCGTTGTAACTATCGTCGTCTTCATCGTAATCCTCTTCATCATCTTCGGCGTTTTCCCCGCTATTAATGTTTGGAAATGCTACGTAGCTAGGGGTTTTATTATTTCCCATGTCATTCGGAATTATTTCTGGCTCCCTGTCATTTCTCACGACAGCCATGCAGCAGTAGGTAGTGCCCAAATCTATGCCAATGGCGGGTCCATTTGAAGTTTGCTTTTGTAGATTAATTTCTTTGAAAAGGATAAACATTTTATCGAGAATTTGTTTCATTTTTGTTTTTTGCCTTTGGCTCATTGGCATCGTGTCTGATACGATTTCGAGTGTTGAGTACAGAGTTTTCTGGTGTTGCTCTTCAAGTTCGGAGGTTTCTATGTGGTGAGGGACTGCTGTGAATTTTTCCATCTTCTTTCTATAACGAACTTTAGCAAAGTTGATGAGAAGTTCGTGTGTTTTACCTTCAGAGTCTGGTGGCTACAATGAATATGTAAGCGAAAGATGGTTTTTTAGTTTTGCCTCAAAACATAATTCGTGACTATTAATTAGTATATTTAAATAACTAATACAGTTTTAAAAAAAATTAGATCTGTTGCACAAATTCAAACCTGTTCGTCGTCGAATAATCCAAAGCCCATTTTTATTTGTATTTTTGAAAACAGTTGTGAAATTGACAAATTAACTGAACTTGGTGTTTTAACTCTAATTGATATACTTTGTGGTTTGTGGTGTGAGAGAGTAAATGTTAATTATACCTTTAAAATAAAGCAAGTTATTTCAACGACCATAGAATTTCAAATGGACGATAGCAGTTAAAACATTTCACTTCTGTGGTAATCAATGCATGATATCGCTATCAGCAAAGTCAAAGCTGTGCACATCAAGACGGCTTAATTGATTAATGTTCAGATTATTACTATGTATGTATGGCAATTATATTTATCAGCAATAAATTTAATCACAAACATGTGCTTAGCAGAGCCAGATTAAGCCAGTCATAAAAGAGATACGAAAGGGGACATTGTGAAAATACTGACGAGCAAACAATTCGTTTGGCTTTGGGATCGCCTTATAGTTATGAGAATAATTAACTGTTAATTGTACATGTGCATTGAAATATAATGTTAATTTAACATTTGTTTATGAACTTTTCAAAGCTTCAAGAAAACTACTAAATTAGTAGTTGCAATCGCAAACAGATGCAGCGATGAAATAGGCTTAACCCGACAGACACTAGCATACTTGATTGCTAATGGCATGCACGATCTTAATAATAACCGATAGTATTTCCGATTCTTTTCCTTATAAATACCATGAATCATCATTTGAAGTCTTACATTGCTCCATCCCAATACTTCAGCTGGTATAGCAAGGGTCGTTGTCGTTGAGCCAGGAAAAGGGGTCAGTACTTGCTTCCATTTTACCTGAAATTTCACAGATTTCGCCAAAATACTTCCAAGTAGACCGCTCACAAATATCTTACCCACTTCATACGTTGCATTGGCCCAAAATAACATGAGCGTCAAAACTGGAATCATTCCGAAGAATTTGATTTGTGTGCTCATCACGAACCAGAAGAGGACGATAACCTGGGAAAGTGTTACTAACCAAAACAAGCTAAAAGCATTGTTATATTTGTCAACAAATAACCACAAAATTTTGTATTTTTTAATGGCAGTTTCCAAATCCTGATCCAAATTTTGTGTCAAAGAAGAGGAGCACGCGTAGATATAATTCAAGTTGGAGGGGATTAGAGTACCAAGTAGTGTGGACAAAATACTTACAACCGTGAAGTGTAGACAGAACGTAGCAAATATGACTCCCCATGACATATACATTTGGTGGATTTGATCGAGAAGACCCAGAGCAAGTAAATACATTGGAGACGAGGGTAAGTCAAAATAGATTCTTATTAATTCGTTCAGGTAGCAAGGATTATTTGGATGAACTGCAAAGTACAAAATGACTCCACACACGCTACCGAAGTAAAATTGGGATAAGCAGATAGTAAAAATCTTTATTCTTTTTTTCATTTGTGTCACAACTTTTCTCATTTCGTTGGTTCCAGGAGCACCAGGGTTTCCCTCATTTTCTAAAATCCAAGCAAACAATAGCTTTTAGTTTCAGTTTTTCAATATTTTAGTGTACAGGCAAGTAATTATATAGGCACATGATTAGGCTATTACCTGCATTTGTTGTGTAGAAGTACTGCTCGATTTGGAAGATTTCTGTTAGGATTGAGGCCCAAACTGTTCTCTGGCAAACTAAACTTGTATAAGGGCCGAGGACAGCGTACAATGGACCAAATATCCACACTGCATGATTGATTAATGTCAATGTAGAAGCTTTGCCTAAAATGGACCGTGCAGTTGAACATACTTGAATGATTATGAAAACAATATTGATAAAATAAGTGTAGAAAAAGTGTTTTCCAACCAAATTAAATTTTGGGACTGTTACGTGCCCAGAGATTTTGTCACAAGAAAACCATGCGATGGACAATGTTCGAAATACTTGCATCAAAATGCTGTAAAAGTTGAAGAAATACATGATGTCGCAGGAAATGAAAGATGTATGGACTGGTGGAAAGAGAAATCTACTCTAGTGTCCTGGTATTGTGTGGTATTCAGCGGAGAAATCGACCGCTTATATAACAAAATATAATTATTTTGATAGCCTGCCTTTGTAGTGGATTTAGTTTTAATTAACTTGGGTTAGTGAGTGGGTGTCATCCTTGTAGCTACTGTGATATCATCCGATATCATAGCGAATGCGAATACCGTATAATTTTGGTTTCCATCGGAGAAAAAACAACGTTTCTTATTATAAATAAGTGCCTAAATTAAGTACTTGCCTCCTCTTATCGTTAGATCCATTAAAAACAACCCATATATTTATCTACAAGACAAAATTTACCTACTTACAGTTAGCCTGTAATATTTAAGCTCTATTAGTTATACCGATTCCGTTACTCCGCTAGAATATGCTAATTATGGCCACATTTCTCGTCTCATGCAGCAACATTATGAAAATAAGAAACCGCAATTTCTTACATTATTATTTCAATTGTTACTGATTCTTTCGTATTAAACTTGACTTGGACGGTCATTTTGCCGTAATATGGTGGGTAGTTAAAATTGTGTTCATAATGTGATTGGCACGTGTATGCTGTGTCTCCGACGTATGGATTCGTCTTTTAACGAATTCGTCCCCAAATATATTCGCCGCAGAACTTACTCGTCCCCGGTTAAATTCGCACCAACAAATTCATCCGTCGCCATAATATGTTATGCAGTAATAAAATATCTTAAAAGTATTATAGTGTTTACATTTTGTAAAATAGTCTTGTATTATTATTGAAATGACGAATATAGTCGCGGATCGCGGATGACTTTATCTAGGGACGAAAATATTCCGGGACGAATTCGACTGGGGACGAAAGTAGTCAGGGGTATAGTATGGACCAATAATTGTAATTTGGTGGAATTTTGAGCAATTAAATATACTGTCAATTGCACCGATTTCTGATCGGATCCTCACTCGGTAACTTTATTAATTACAATCGAACCCTCATTTTGGACACAAGTAGGCCTAAGCTGTATAAATTGAAAAATAAGTTCTATCCAACGCAATCTATGATATGTATACATTTATTTAAGTATTTTAAATACAACTAAAATATGTATGGCAAAAAAATACTGCAGCTGTATAGAAGCTTTATGCTGTGAAATTTAATTTGCGCACCAGCGCATTAATTTTTTATTTGATATAATTATAGTTATGCGTTTATTATGTGGATTCCAAATATCCAATTAGTTTTGATCATTCACCCTTAGTAGCGAGCATATTAATGGACGAATGTCATTATTTTTTTAAGCTGACTAATAGTTCGAATGGAAATAATTCTAGTCTGAATCCCCAAACAAATATACCTGAAAATATACTGCCTAAAATTGCGGTATGCAATTTTTAAAATTATAACAATTATTACTTTTACTTAGGCCATAAAATCGTAAAAAGTTCAGTAATACAATACAAAAACTTTATTATCAATACTGTATTTGCTTTAAAAATCAAATTGTTTATAATCTTAAGTCACGCTCCCTGCTTGAAGCCGCATTTGAAAATACCTACCATCAGGTATTCGCTATTCTACATGTTAATTTTTTTGTATTTGTTTTGCCAAACTCAATAAACGTGTGTTTAAACAAAGTTGAAGTAGTAAGTCGCAGTTTATACAACACACTTTTCAGCTAAAAAGATGATCGTTGTTTGTCAGAAGCGAAATTAATCAATTTTAACTTTTAACATTATGCAAAATAGGCTTGATTACCTTCCACGTGGAATTTAAATTAGGTTTGATTTGGGTTGATAGTTTTATGCATTCAATACGGCTTTTACATACGTCAAAACTATTGCTCTTAAATTCAAAACATTATAAATCAAATTGATTTGCAAACAAATTTATATGCCTGTTCATATTATCATTGTGCTCACACAAATCAACCTAAAGAAAATCCTGTTCATTGTCCAGGGAGAGTTTAGTTTTGTTGCGCTACAACCTTGCCATGGCAACAAAATAATGCGATAATTTCATTTGGGTCTGTCTCAATGCTAAATGATTTTACTTGCCTTTAAGCCTTTAAATAGACGTAATGTTAAACAAAAACTGGAATTTGCAGCTGTTTAGCCGCTGGTAATGAAAATGTTGTTTGTTCTTTGAAATCAAAGTTTCCAGGAAAATTCAAATTAGAATTGGAGGTCAAAGTGATTTGTATTAAATAAAACAAGTCATTACTAAATTACTTATACTGCTGCCTGCCTTTGAACTCGAGACGTCGTTCCACAATGACATGCAGACTGAGCTTCAGATGATTATATTTCATACTAACTACAAATCGAAACTCGCTGACCATTGTGCTTTTCATAAGCAATTTGGTCAGTGGGACTCGAACTCATACTTACATATAAAAAACAATCCTCTTTCTACAGGCCACCAATGTAAAGGCAACAAATGAGTTTTCTAGGCTATAATGCAAAATTTCATCATTTCTATTTCTTCTAAAATCATGACATACACTAAATGATGTATGTACATAGTTATGCATATTTTGCTTATTCAATTTAATTTTATTTAAATTAGTTTTAGACGTATTTTAATTTTGTGGCGCTACCGCCAAACCATAGCAACAAAATAAGTCCATATATTCGCTAGTCCACTAGTCCTAGTCTCGGTCCTGGATTATTTTACTTGCTTCTCAAGCTTTAGATGGATACAAACTAACGTCTGCGTTTGTCAAACAGTTTATTAATGAGGAGTAGTTCATTTCATACGCAGTAATGGTTTTGCATTGAAGAAATACTCCGTATTCACCAATTTCACGGAAAAATGATATCTCGATACGTTTTATCTGTTATAATTGCAATCACTGTAACTGTCCTTAAGAAAGCAGTCGAATTTTTCAAATTTCCAGTAGTTGCACAAGAAACCAAATGTATAATTTTGGAACAACCTTGGATACATAGTAAAGGGGTTTGAATTTGGAAGGCTGTTTGGTGGTCATCCATTGGAATGGGACTATACTACGGGCTATCCTCAATACACACGCTCTAAAGCGAAGCAGATTTGGTTGAAAAGCTACCTAATGATTTGCATTATATACTACTTATTTCTTTTGTTTCAGTATGCGCGACTTACACAATTTAAGGATGCGGATACGTTCACATACATCTACTGCAATGGTATGATTCTGTACTATGGACTGATTCCTTGTAACATCATACTAATTCTATGGAAAGGAAGTCAAATACCAGGCTTTGTTCGCACTGTCATGGATCTCAACACATTTTGGGAAGGTAAGCTCTCTTGGTTACCCACAACCATTTTTAATCTTAATTAAATGTCGACTGATATTGCTGTAATTATTTAAAATTATTTGAATTAAAAGTTCGCTTTATTCCTGCAAAAACAAAGCCGAGACATGGGATGCTGAGAATCCGCAAATGGCTTGCTCATAGAGTATTCTACAATGCAATAATCCTTCCTGTAATGGGACTCGTGTACATGTGTTTTAACCCGCAGTTGCCCAACATGCTATCCTCATTGTTTATTGACAGCCAAGAAACTCCTGAGAAATCAACATTAAGCTGTCTTTTCTATTATTCTTCACAGTATTTTGCAATTATAACTCAAACGTATTTGCAATATCAATTTGTATCCGCATCCTACCTACTTATTTCCTCTGGTGTTCTCCCAATGGTTGTGGTATATTTTTGGCTAAAACAACTAAGGTATAATATTTATGTACAAAGACGTATTTTATATGCTATTGGCGCATTCCAAAAGCTTTTGAAATGTTAATCTAATTCCAATTGCCTTGTCGATTTCTGAAATAGTCCGGACAAACGTAATATGTACAACATCCGAGGAATATTGGAAGTGTGAAGAAACCAAAGTTTTGAACTACCGCATTATTCGTAAGGTTGTTGAACAATTCGAGGATATTTATTGGTTTGGTATCTCTTACAACAAGATCATTGGTGCGGGTTTGATTGTTTGCACCGCTTATGGTGCAATTAAGACAAATGGAATTCTTCAAATTTTGGCGACCTTCATTGCCATTTCTGGAACCTTGTACCTCATTGTCGTGTTTTCGGTTATAGGGTTGTTATACCATACATCGTTAGAATTATTATATAAGTGGCGGTCACAATTACCAATGCTTTGTGGTTCAAACAGGTTCAAATATCAACTAATGAAAAGAGAGCTAGAATGTCTTCGCCCATTGAAGATTCATATAATGAGCAATGCATACTTTGTTGACAAGCACATGTTAGTTGAATTAATACAATGGATTGTAGAAACATTCATTAGTGTTTTAATTATGTATCCATAAATGGGTATGCGGAATTTGATTTCGAAGTTAACATTTTAATGCATCTGGGATTGTATGTTGATGTCAAAAATACTTTTATCCCTTAGTCTGATCTTAGGACAGCGCAAAGCTACTTGGCAACATATTGCGTATAGTAGGTTTTGCTCACTTACATAACTAAAACTAGGACTTGAAATATATTCAGATCATAAAAAACCTTTTCAAAGAATTAATGGGAAATGCATCTTAGAAAATCTTATTTCGGGGTTTGTACCGAAATTTTGATTTTCCTTTTTTTTGTGGTCGAGTTAGAAATAGGTCATGCCATAAGTACCGAAACAATTTCAAGTTTTTTGCATGCTGAACTAGAGAAAATATTGGTTCCATATCCTGCGCGAACAGCAAGGACTGTATGCTTGTGAGTATTAAATATTAATTAGTCCCAGGGTAATTGTCAAGTGCTTCAAAGTGCATTGAATTCGCACCATATCAGTATGCCAGTTCAAATCATGCTCCTGCTCATGCTATGCGTTAATTTACAACATTTACGTCTAGTTGGTTTTGGAGATATCACATTACTTTGTCATAATAGTAACTTTCTGTACTTGTCAATCCTGTAAAAATCGCAACAAATACACCATTATTTATGAATTTCTATAATTGAAAATGGTCAAAGAGCTAGTAGGTAGCAGGAAAAACTAATTTCATTTATTTTTTATCACCCATTAATCACTAGTTTATTCAAACAAATCAATGTATGAATAAAAGCTTTGTTATTACATATAATTATATTGATTTATATATAATTAACTACAAGAAGTTTTATCACACTGCAGTATTTTACTACTCACTACACCCAATCATAATGTTATTTTAAACAACAAATCCTACCACAAATACAATGATAATTATAATTAATTGTTAAACTTCTTTAATTGATAATATAAATTCCGGACAGCAGGAAAATTTTATACTAGTACTAAAACGTACACTACCTCTTCATTGTTTCCTCCTATCCCACACTCCTTCAAGATTCCTGCACAAAAATATTTGGGATCTCAACATGTTCGACTTGGTACGCCAGCATAGCAGCCCCAACCGCCACAGCCTCGTCGGCATCAATGGTCCGCAAAAGTTGCTTCCCTTCGAAGAATTCAGATAGCATTTCCTGAACTCGTGGAATCCGGGAGGAACCTCCGACTAAAACCACGTCTTCAATTTCTCCCTTGCTGCAATTTGAATCTGCCAGTACTTTTTCAACTACATTGATACTTCTCTCGAACAAATCCTTATTGATTTCATTAAAGACTTCCTTCGAAACAGTAACAACTAAGTCGATTGCTTGTCCATCCACCTTATGCATAGCTGCCAATGAAATAATCACGCTAGTGATTTGATCTTGTGCGAGAAATCGCTTTTGTCTTTCACATTCCAACTTCAGCCGACGAAAGCGCTTTGCTGCCGCAGTAGAGATCTTGGGATCCCCTGACGACTTTTCTTCATTTAAATCCACACCATGCTTCTCATTGAATTGAAGGATGCAATAATCTACCATGTTATTGTCAATGTCTTCACCGCCCAAATGCGGCTCTCCATCCACAGCAAGAACTTGAATTTTACCTCCTTGCATAATAAGAACAGCTACGTCCAATGTCCCGCCGCCAAAGTCAAAGACAAGGAATCGTCTACTGCCCTTGTCTCCATCGTCTTTGTGATGCAGTTTATAAGCTACGGCTGCAGCAGTGGGTTCATTTACTAACTGGAGAACATTTATACCCGCGCGGTTGCATGCTTCAGTGGTCATCTCTCTTTGTTGGGAATTAAAGTAGGCGGGGACAGTGACAACTGCGCTCAGAACCGGGGATCCAATGCAGTTGTATGCTAACTCCTTCAGATACTTTACCAAAATTGTAGTTATGTCTAGAGGACTTTGAAATGCATCAGGACCAGTTTTAATTTTGATTTCGCCGCCATCATTGACAACCTTGAATGGCCAGTACTTCCAGTCCCTTTGAAGTTCGACATCGTCCCATTTTCTCCCGAACATCCTCTTAACATCGTGAATTGTAAAGTTGAGGTTTTCATGTGCGAGGTCCTTGGCTGTGTTGCCACAAACAGGCTCTAGTTCTAATTCCTCGTCTTCCTCATCACTGAAGCTACTGCTATCTGGAAAGGCAATGTAGCTCGGAGTTTTATTGCTTCCCACCTCGTTCCCAATAATGCTCACGTGATCCTTCTGTTTGAAAACCGCCATGCAGCAAAATGTAGTGCCAAGGTCAATGCCAATGGCGGGAGCTGTTGAGTTCTGTTTTTTCAAATTCATTTCTTCGAAACAGGTAAACATCTCCATCAGAGCCTCTTCTAATTTATTCTTTTGTTCGAGAGTAATTGTTGGCATTGTTTCTGAAACTATCTCTAGAGTGGAGGCGAGTGCATTCTTGTGCTTGGTGTGAAGTTCTTCGCTATCAGTGTACGTTGGAATGGCAGTTATATTCAACATTTCTTTTCTATAGAGAACCTTTGCAAAGTTTAGCATATAATTCAAAATTTCCTTTGATTGCTTATGATTTGCTGAATAGTTTTCTTTGAAAATGTTGAAACCTTCGTCAAGACGCTGCTTTAATTGCTGTTTTTGCTCCAGGGTGAGAGGTTTTGTGTTCGACATTATTTCAAGAGTTGAATGCAGTACGCGGTGATGATGGTGCTCTAGTTCGGTGTTAGATAGAAACTTGGAATCTAGAAGCAGTTTGTCCATCTCTTTTTGATAGCGGGTTAAAGCCACATTGACTGGAATATCTGGGGATTTGTCTGCAGAAGTAACCTACACTTGACAATAAAAATTAGTTATGTTTAGGGCCGGTTCTAGAACTGAATTTGCATGGAATTTTTGGGTGAAAATTTGGAAATATTTCTAACATTTTTTACGTGAATTTTGTATTTATAAATGTTTACATAAGCAAAACAAATCAAAGTTGGATTTGCCGATTTGTTAAATTAATTTGGAGCATATTTTAAGCATGTGATTTTGTTTAAAATGATAAAATGTTTTTACCTTGCTGATGGTGGCGTCGTTAGAAGAAGCACGTGATAGGGGATCAAACGATCTTCCTAATCTATTCAAAATAGTCTCCACAACCTTTTTCTGCTTGTATGTCATTACATTAGTGTCGGACACGATTTCAAGAGCTGAATAAAGAGCGTCGGAGTGAAGTAGTTGGAAATCAGTACTGCTAATGGAACCTTGGGCACCAATTGCTTTTTGCATCTTCCTCAGGTACAATCCTTTGGCGCATCTCACAAGAATATCAAAATAATCTTGCGGAGCTGCAATCTAAAAAAAGAATAAATTTAATTCAGTAAACGGTGCTTGAATCAAATTACAAGCATGTTTAATTAAAAGGAATCCGTATAAAATGTATTTCAAAAATTTTTATTATTATTGAGAGAGCTTTACTGGTACTCAACCAAATTCGTGGATAAACAGCTGTATAAAAATTGAAAATACTTTTAAGTAAGAGATTTATAGCCGTTGATGAGACTTACAGAGTTATCCATGCCTGATTTATGATCTGTGTACTTGGCGACCAATTGCTTGAATGAATCATCCATGGCGAAGTTATTTGGCGTCTCGTCAGACATAAAACTTTCTTGGAGTAAAACGTTAGGCACTTCTTTAAGGCTAAGTGCAAATGAGGTGTTTGCTACACCGAGTGCAATAACTTCGTCAAGTTCAATTGACTTACGGAGTTGCTTCCCACCAAAATAATCCGATAGCAGCTCCTGAATTTTTGGAATGTTAGAGGAGCCACCTACCAATATTATTTCCGCAATTTGTTGTTTAGTAAGGCGCGCTTCTTGTAAAACTAGTTGTACATCCGCAATGCACTCCTGAAATATCTTCTCATTCATAATCTCAAATTTATGCTGGCGTAGTCTGACACTTAGGTCGTAATCTTCATAGAAGGAGTCTAAAGTTAGATATACAAGTTTTGCGGCACCCAAGTCACGCTTTTTATGTTCACATTCGTTATTTAATCGTCTTTGGCGTGTGAAAGAATCCAATTTGAACTTTGATAAATCCTTTTCTGCTGGACACTTATCTACATCTACACCATGCTTCATTTTGAATTGTTGTTTACAGTAATCGACAACATTTTTATCAATGTGATCACCACCTAAATTAACATTACGTTTTGCAGCTAAAAGCTGTACTTTTTCTCGAAATACTTTGACTACGGCTACTTGAAGTGTCTTGGAGCCAAAGTCAAATAAGAGCCAATTGTGTGGGACTTCCTTCACAGTTTGTGGTATTATAGTTTTGTACGCAGCAACAACAGCAGTTTCTTCATTTATAATCCGTAGAACGTTAACACCGGCTTGGGTGCACGCGTTTGCAGTTAACGCACGTTGGTAAGCATTGAAAAAGAATGGAACAGTCACGACAGCGTTTAGTACTACTTTATTCAAGTCATTTTGGGCACAGCTTTTCAGGTACTTAATGATTGCTGTCAGAATTTCTTCAGGATCGCTAAAAGTAGACTCTTCAGTTTCTATTTTTATTTTGTTTTCGTCGTTGACAATTGAAAATGTCCAGTCCTTCAGTCCTGTGTGTATATTTATATTGTTGTAGTGTCGCCCAATGATATCACGAATATCATAAACTGTAAATCGATTTGGCTGCGATTTTGCAGCGTTTCCTACAATAAATCTAGGATTTGTGCCAAATTGGACGTCTGAAGGTGTAAATTGGACACCTCGGTCATTTTTTATAATCCTGCTACATTTATTGTCGTCCATGACTCCAATCGCACAACGTGTTAATCCAAAGTAAATTCCAACTGTATGTCGACGAAGAGTCAACTTTTTAAAATTGATATTTTGAAATAAACCGAATTCGTCATCAAGCCTAGCCTCTATCTGTTGCTTTCTTTCAGTTGTCATTGGAAAGGTGTCCGAAATGATTTGCACAGCCTTTTGGCGTACGCTGTGATTCTTCTGCTCCAAGTTGCGATGCTCAATAAATTTGGGCACAGCAATGAATTTTGCCATCTTTTTTCGGTAGTAAATACTTGCCAAGCTATTGAGAAGGCTTGGAGTATCATCATATGCATGCTATACAAATCATAATTATAGCGAATTTAGATTAACGATATTTTCACATGCACATCTAAGGAACAGATATTATATGCAGCCGTAAAATCAGCGCATTAGGATAATGCTTTTATAATTATATAATTTGCTTACCTGTTCACGTGCAGCCATAATGGAAATATTATTTTCCACAGCACAATACGACAATTTCAATAAGACTTTATGATTAAATTACTTACTGGTGTTTTCAAACAAAATATTAATGAAGAATTAAGCTTTAAATGAAGCCACGTTACAACAAATTCTGCTCCAGGAGTCGAAGTAGTTTCTGCGTAGAGTCCATAATCTCCTCAATTTATCCAGGTGTTCAAGTATTTGGATTACAAGCAACTATTTACCGTATTTGATCGATTAATTGCCGGGGCTTGAATAATTGCCGGGTCTCGATTAATTGCCGGGGTGTCGACCCCAAAAAACGAATAACCGCCTCCCTTTAACATGGAAAACCGTATCCTTAATAAATGCCGGGTCACAAATAATTGCCGGGTCGGCGAAGGCAAAAAGTGTATAATTGCCGGGGCAATTATTCGATCAAATACGGTATATATCAATTATCTATATATCACCATCCGTATAAAAACGATTAAAATGGTTTTGACTAAAAGATAATATAATCATTTGCACAAGTTATGCATTACTCAATAAAAGTGATCCTAAATATGTAATTACATATAATGCTAACATGAAGTGTTTGATGAAACCGTATTAATCTTATCATTCAATAGAAACATATCGTCGTCGAAGAGTGAAAAAAAGCTAAATGCATCTGTCCCCTTAATCAGAATACCAATTGTATGTATTGCTATCACTTCAGCATATATTATGCTCCGCACAGGGCATAATGCATTTAGCTCTTTTTTACTCTTCAACGACAATATACCAGTTGCGAATTCGAATTTTTTGATTGTGCAAACAATATTTAAATAGCGTTGTTCATCTTCGAATTAAATGAAATTACTTTTCTCCCATAAAAATTCCTGAGCCAGGTTGAAAAAATCACCACCTAGCAGGCTACTTGGCTGAACCTATTTATCTGCAAAGCCACTTCCAAGTCAAATACCCCAAAATATTTTCACTTCAGCATTCTTCAGCACTCCATCAACCACCCGTTCAAACATTTCTTTATTCTTCCATGTTTTCCAAATAAATGAATTTTGAATTGTTTTTAAAGGCCAGTCATATGGCAGCAACATTTTGCCCTCAAAAATTGCAGAATTTTGGCATAGAAAACCTCTCCACAGTATAAAACTCCCCAACTTTAATGCCAATATTTGGAATCGATCTTATTTATCTGATTGGGTAAGCTGAACGGCGAGCGTTTATAATTATATACATTCCGTCTCAACTTTTTTTGATTCTTACGGGCAGGCTCACTTGTGGGTCTTGTAAAATCCTGCTCATCCTAAAAAAGCCAGTAGAACAAATGTTTGTTTCTTCTGAAAGAGATTGGAGTGCTGAATGCATTACCCTAACGATAAAGTGATAACAAAGAAAAGAAGAATGTGGAAGAAGGATGAGACGAGGAGAGTGAGAGGAGGATGAAACTGGATGAGAATGTTGGAGGAGAATGAGACGGGGAGAGAGTGTGAGAGGAGAATGAGATAACAATATGTAGGTATCTACAATAATATCTATTATCAATATGCGACTCAACCAAAAACAACTTTTTGGCCTTTCAAAACGGTTTTTTACGACTATTAAAATGTTAAAATGCTGTTTGTGTGCCTGAGAATGCTTTTCGAGTTCTAAATGTTTTTATAGGGTTGTACCCGGTGGCTTTCCACCTTTCCACTTTCACGTTTCCACTTGTATTTGCCATGGAGATTTTCAAATTC
>JAAXYX010001568.1:0-22050 GCA_036851915.1 Ptenothrix huangshanensis | reverse complement strand
CACTGTATAAAATCCGCCGATATACCGGCCAACTCTTTATACCGGCTCGAATTTGACGGTCCCAAGAGAACCGGTATATCGCGATTCCACTGTAGTAAGTAATTCTATATGTCTATGCATTGCATTTTCTAGGGCACTGAATTGCATTGTATTATTGCTACGCACGCAGTAGGTATCTACATCTACTCTTTGTATGTATTGCATTGGTGGCACACACACACACACTTATCACAGTTCCCTACAGTCCTTCCCTCGGCCCAGCCCCACCAAAGACAAACAACCATTACTTAAATACCACTGGCAATTT
Source organism: Ptenothrix huangshanensis (assembly GCA_036851915.1). Lineage (NCBI taxonomy): Eukaryota > Metazoa > Arthropoda > Collembola > Symphypleona > Dicyrtomidae > Ptenothrix > Ptenothrix huangshanensis. The sequence goes on along the minus strand of JAAXYX010001568.1, from coordinate 21,743 downwards.
TTTATCTCATTTAAACCCATCTTGACTAGGTATATAGGTATATGGGTAAGCTATATATTATTATTGCTACAAATACTAATACAGCTACAGACCCATATCGAGTCGAATGTTAAAAGGCTCTAGATGAAGAAAATTAAAACAGAAAAGCAAACACAGAGAGACGAAAACAAAAAGCGTACTGTCCTCCTCTTGTTTTTTAACTTAAGCGTTTTACAATGTCTCGTGAAAATTCTCGGGAAAATTCTTCCGCAACTAAGTAGATATACGAAGGTTTAAAATTACAACGAGTAGATAATGATAACGCTAACGCTAATTCTAACACTCATCCTAATGCTAACATTGCTAACAAAGTACTAAGTATATAAACTTGCTCTAATTCATCATCATGAGGGCTTTTTCCATGTGCTGTCGTTGTCGTTGTCTTTGCACTTGCTCTTGAGCAGATTATACAGTCGCCCTATCGCATAAAGTACCTCTCTCCCCGTATTGCTCCACATAAATAAAATATGTAGCTTGAAATCAGAGAAAGTACGTAGTGTCTATGTATCTGGAAGCAATGGATGCGGATCTAGATCTAGAAAACATTGAGTGAACACTGTTCCGTTTATTTGCTATGCATGAAGCTTGAAGCGGAATCCTACCGAGTGGAACTGCACGCCTGTACTCCCTTACAGTAGTTTTATACACTCTCAGCTCTATCCGTAGAGTCAGTCTGTCTCGGTGTCTGGAACGCTCTCATTCCTCCACAATGTCCTCGTCGTCAGATACCTATACATATATTTTTCATGCTCATGGCCATGCCATGGCCGTGCCCTGAAAAGATAGGCATAAAACGACGGGACGATGGGAAACAATTCTCAAGTCCATTAAAAGAAAAAAATAAAGTGTGAGACAATTATTTACTCCGGCTGAATGAATGTCTCTCGTTCTCCTTCTCCTTGTCTCCTTCTCCATGTATTATCCAACTTTTCCCTGTTTCTTCCTCTGCTCAAATATACTTAAATAAGTAATTATATAGCTATAAACCCGTATTTTGGTTTTGGTATTTTGACAGTGTTCTGGATACCAACGCAACGCACAGTGTCACAGACATGCATGTTACTAATATCCTTATCCTTATTCCTCTCTGAATCATTATGTACAATAAAACATAGAAAGTGATAATACACACTTATTATACTTTTTTAGCAGTTCCCATACATTCGTTCGTACATTGTTCTACTCCACACAAGGAGAAAATAAAACTCGACAATTTTAATACTACCATATACATATATGCAATTGCTATAGGCTATAGGTACTAGAGTTGGTCCGACAAAGACACGAGGACCGCGACAGAAAAAGTTTTTACTCCCCAATATACTCATATAATTATACATATAAATCCATAGAGACGACAAAAAAGTGCAAGATAAAACTATAAAAAGAAGGAGTCACTGAATTCTACTGGTACAAGTTGTAGAAACCAAGTACATGTGGATGCGATGTCATGTGACGCTGTGTTTGACGACTAGAGAAATGCACTGGACCATACAGCACACAAGACTGCACAATAAAAGAGGAAGGAAGGAATGAATGAAACAAGGAGAAGGAGAAGAAACAACAGTCACACATAGACAAGTACATACCACCTATGTACCTACACACAATTTCATCTCAACTCACGGCACGGCACTTTAACATTCTTCCAAGAGAGCTTGAGAATGCGGAGAAAAAACACACGAGCCCAGTTCAACCAAAAGCAAGTCATCATCACATCACGACTTTTCCTCAACATCCAAATCCAAGTCCAACTCCAACAATAATCAACGTGGAATATAGAAATCATCGTATAGAAACCTAACCACAGAACAGCTATAATAATATCAGCCCAAGGAAAAACCAAACCAAGGAAACAACCACCAATGTATGTATCTATGCACAATATGTACATGAGTAGCCTATCAAGAAAGAAGGAACAGTGCATTCCACAGACATTGGCATGGCATGGCATGGCATAGGATCTCCTATGGTTTGGTTTGGCTTGGATTGGCTTGACTTGCCCGACCTAACTACCATTACCATTGTTCCAATGATACTCCACGAAGCAACTGAGATAAACGTGAGACGATGGAGACAGAACTTATTTACATACATTAAGTTATGAGACCACGAAGGCAGGGAAAGGAATTGCAAACTCAGTATTTATACACTGAGGGTCCTTCCTTGGCTTACCATTTACAGATATCACATGAATCTACACTATTATCATAGCTATATAATTTACATAGCACCCTTTAATCAGCATACAGTTAGGCCCTGGGAAGCTCTCAAGACTGAAAGGGTAGGGCTTGGTTTAGTTTTGGTTTTGGTCCCACAGCAAATACTAACACCACATATGTATCTTAATCTAAGTATCTGAACAACAGTCCAGACAATTTCCAATCGCCTAGATAACACACAGAATGGGAATTAAATCATGGAATCATGGAATGAAAGCCACATGTGTTAATCTCCACTAGGGTATGTAGATATGTGTGTAACTCTACCAACACCAGCACCAACACCAACCTACCTACTAATATATTATACTCTCTCGGTTCAAACGCTTGTTAACCTCTAGTCCTCCAATCCTCTTCAGTGTTTCACTTGGAAATTGTATTGTGATTGCGATTTCATCCGATTCCTTGGTTCTAGTTCTTGCTCTCGTCCTACTCCTGCTTACTCAAGTACTCACGTTGTCTTTCAAGTTCCGAACTATTACGATTAGGATATTCATGGTGTAAAGATGTAAAGAGTAGAGAGATTACCGAGAGATAAGGACGAAATGATTTCCAGATAGCCGAAACCGAGTAGGTAGGTGAGTTGCCTATACATTTATTATGTTAGATTCCCACAAATGCTTTGTAGTGTGTCAAGTATCTACATATCGGTAGGAAGTAGATAAGATAAGAACCAACCTATGTAAGGTATGAACACTTCTCTAGTGTGCTACTCTCTCTCTCTCTCTCTGTGTTGACTTTGACTCTTCGAGTCCCTCCGTAAGGATTCTTCGGCTTGTTTTGTTCTCGATAAATAAATGATTGTGGATTTTGTCCGATAAGTCTTTGAACAGAGAGAGAGAGAATGTGTGTCTATACTCTTGTGTACACTACCTGTGCATATACATATATCTACAGATGATCCTCATCACGTCTAATATAAAGTAGAGTACATACATATAAAGGTTGTGAAGGAAAGCAGATAATTTGATGTGATTCAATGTAACAAGCGTAGGTAATAATGTAACAAGTTACAACAACAGGTATCTCTATCCCTATCTATCTCTCCATCTATCCAATTCAAACTTCCATACACAATCCCAGTCCAATGTACACAAACGGATACCTCCCTCCCCAACCATCTAATAGTTTGCTTCCTAACCTTATTCGGAATTGAAAATTTCCCTCCGGGGTAACCGGCAAGACAAACCATTATGATTATCATGTGCAGTGGCATACCAATGCCAAAGCCAAAGCTAATACTAAATCCTGTACCTAAACTATATATACCTATAGGTACTACGGATATACCTACCTACATCACTCCTACTCAACCTACTCAATATCCTTCCATCCTAATGGAACAAATTCATGGGAAACATTATTGAAACTGAAAGGAAGACGAAGTCAAGTCAAGTCGAGTCAAAGCTCCTCAAAGTTTTTCAGGGCAATGTAATGCAATGGAATGATGAAAGACGTTGAGGACCTGAGAGGAGAGAGAGAGAGCGAGACACACGTCTTGACTCAAGTCTAAGCAGTTTCGGACACCAAGTGCATGTCAATGAGGTAAGGAGGTATGAGCTTAACTGGAAGCTTAAGTAAGAGCATTTGATTGCATGAATGAAACCAAAGGAGGAGAACGAAGACGAAGACGATGACGATGACGATGACGAAAACGACAACGAGTACGAGAGAGAAAGAGAATGAAAGAAAGGAAGAAATAATGGAGCCACCATTCTTTACACAAAGTATACAGGAGATGATCAAAATATATAGTGCGGATATGTAATAATAGGGCGAGAAAACTTAGACACCGGTACCGGTACCGGGAACAGTACACAGAGAAGAATTGGAGCGGGACGGTGGTTGTAGGAAAGGAATATCTGTAGGTGTAGGATCAGGATCAGCACCATGAACACGACCAGGACCAGGATCAGGATCAGGATCAGGACGAGAAACAGAATCAGACCAGAACCTGAAATCTACCTCTACCTGGTAATATCTACGTCGGTAAGGGAATAAGTAAAAGAACAGCAATAGGAATAGACTCCAGTCATAGAAATACATAGGAGTGGTTGTCGTTTAAGGGAAAAGTCTGGAAATGAATGGGGTAATCAAGGAAAGTACGCTCTCTCCCCCATTCTCTCACAATTTCCAAGCCTTTCTTTCTCCACCAGAGAAGCAATAACAGCAAAATAGTAACTTTGGGTTTTGAAATGAGAGTAGCGGAGCCAATACATCGTAGATTGGTTCCTATTATCATTCTATGACTTTTCCCTCTTTACTTTGATTTTTCCCCTTTGCCAACTCCTTCCAAGGTTTCCGAACCATGCAATTTGCAATAAATGTGTGATACCCTTTACCTTTACAGAACCAAAAAGTCTTGGACTTGGAATCCAAGGCAAGACAATGCCACGTAGAGCACCCTATATATATCTACCCTGTATCCTTACAATATTAGAAAAACCTCTATAGGTAATATACCTTTAGGAGAAAAAAATCAAAAAAGCACATCATATGATCCGATCCTTCTGAACTTCCTCTTTGAGTTTAATTTTTTTTTCTACCCCTTTTCATTTCCTTTGAAGATGAAGCGCAAAAGAACAAGGAAAGAAGTCAGCAGGGTATTAATTAAATCCTTGTAATTTCTAGCAATTTATTCCCCATGACTCTACTAGCTTCATGGTGGCTATGTGTAGCAGTAGCACTAGTGGCGGTGATTCCGTCTTGCTAGTTCTACAGATACTATTACCAAACTTACACGCTCATTTATGCCAGCAGAAAGTTTAAAATCACAGAAGACATGAAGAGGAACATACAGACAGAGCAAAAGCAAGATCTACATCCTACGGAACAAACCTGTAGTATGTAGAACAAGATAAAAGGAGACGAGACAAGACAAGTCAAGACAAGACAACGTTATAAAATAATCTTAATCTGTGCACATTTTCCATCTGTAATTACCATGTGCTTTCTACACACCTACCTAGGTATCTAGATTTATACACTATCTTCATCTATTCCTCCCTATACTATGCAACCGGTTGGGGGTTTCTCTAGCAACTTGTAAACTTGTACGGTAATTTATAATTACTAGAGTAAGAACCTCGGTTCTAATCATGTTAAGCCTACATCTACAAATCAAAGTTACCTATGCGTATAAAATAAATACGTCAATCATGCCACATTTCATCTCTCCGTCCACATGATAATGTCGCCTTGATTCATTCACTAGTTCCTACTCCACAGAATCAAGTCAAGTTAAAGCTTGAAGAAAATCTACTAGCTATCATCATCGTCAGCAGAATTCACACAAAAGTTGGATTCCCACGGATAACTTATGAAGAGAGTAACGGGAGGTAAAACTCCACTGGGTAGGTGTCTAAAGGCTGAAGAATAGAAGGCATTTTCCAAGTCATGAAAAAATTGAATATTTACGAACATGATAAGATTATGTGTCGTGTCGTGGTGTGATGTAATATAATGCATTTGGGGACGTCAATAGATGAAACGAGAATGAGACTAGACTAGACCAGGCCAGGCCATGCTATAGACCATGCTATAGACCATGCCAGGCCACACCAGATCAGCCCAGACCAGACGAGGAACCAGAACAAAGATTTTGGCCAACTTTCAATGAAATGAAAGGCGAATTCAAAGCCAAAGGCAAACGGGTGGGCACACGGGAATGAATGAGACCAGGAGGTAGAATGACAGTAAAGTCAGAACGATACGGAGAATGAAACGACGCTCTACGTCGCTCTTCAAATCGAGAAATGCTGTGAGAGTGAAAGTAAAGCGGTTGGTCGGGGTGACTCTAAAAGATGTGGGTCACAGGGAATGTCGAGGAAATGGTGTAAATCAGGGGGAAGCGAGACTAATGGCCATCTTTTTTTGTTATCTATTCTACCGTCAAATGTGCTCACACTTTTTTCCACTGGCACTATCCCGATGCGATGTACATGCACACGTAGAAATAGGAAGGAATTGGAATAGGAATAGGAATCCTGCGTTCACTTCACTTTAGTTCAGTTGTAGTTGAAAATATCTCAAATAAAATCTGGATACCTATTTATACCTACGTAGGTAGGTATGTATGGAAGGACAGATAGCATGAAATGCAGTGTGCGGTGTGTGCCAGTGGCAGTAGTCACGTTCGCATTCGCATCGAATTGCTCCATTCAAGAAAAGGTTGTGATGTGGAGGTAGAATAATGTCTTATGCATTGGAGGAAATGAGTAAACTATCGTTGAGTAATGCAATATCTTATCTAGGACCAGGACTGTTCACTGGTCAGTCCTTCGTATGTATATGTACATGTAAAAGTGGACAAGAAGTTACCTCAATATAAAAGGTCCATCCTTGAAGGGAGAGAAGTCTGAGCGTGCGATTTTTTGCTAGACTCTGACAAGCTAATTGAAGCGCATCGTCACCAATCACCACATGTGGTGAGGACAAGTCCAACATTTTTAGAGACGAATTTTCCTGAAGTCCTAAGAGGACCGGCAGGACGTCACAGAGTTTCATTCCTGTAATTCAAACAAATTGCATTCTTCGTTTTAAATTTGATACAATAAAAAATTCAACCAAGCAAACCATGTTCGGTTTCTCTTTGCTTTGGGGGTGCATTGCATTGGATTGGATTGCATTGCATAACACTTGGGTAATGAAGGAAGAAATTCAGAATGTAATGTAATGTAACATAATGTAATGTAGTATTTAGGTGACTGCGTTAACGCTAACGTACCTTCCATGCGGAGTGAGTCGAGGCAAGTAGATTTGCGAATGGTCTCCCTGCGAACAGAAAAGGTACATTAAAAAATAATTTCCTCGTAAATTACGTTTTAACTTCTAGACCAACAGAGACGCACGTGGCGCTTTCTTCATGCTGTCACATACTTTAGGTTACGGAGTGCGAGAGGCAGTCATGGATGTGCAGGTTTTATTTTATTTTTCAACTATCCAACTAGAATACTAGTATAGGGATTGGCGTACAGAAGTTCGGTTCTCCGTTTCCTGTACAGGTAACTCGATTATACCTCTAGACGAAAGTGGGTAGGAGTACAGTTACAATGTGCAATGTGACATGTGAAGAGTGTCCAGAGGCAATTTAAAAAATTTACAGTTTGTTTAAAAATATTCCTACTGGTTTCCTCACATCGCATCACATCATCATATGCCATGACATGACTTAAGCAACTCGCATTTAACGCTCGAGTGAAAGAAAAAGCAATTACATTAATACATGATATGAGAGGAGAGACGGAAAATTGAAAAGCCAGCTCACCCAAGACAAATGACATCCTCCCATCCTAGAACACACTTGCCGATATTAAGAGATTTCAGGTTGCAATTGGAGTCACTGAATCTAAGCACCGAGAAAATACTGTGAAATCCATCGAGTTCATGATTGGCTTGGTCGCAAATTGGTAGCGGTAAGAAATTCCTTTGGAAAAGCGCAGAGTCGGAATTTCTTTTGTCATTCTCCGTCAAGTGATTCATTTTCTTTCTTCGGATGGAAGGGGATTTAATGCTTCCGTTCAGAGGTCCACGGGGTAACGAGCTAAAACCTCCTTTTGTCAAACTAGACATGGTTCCGATGTGAAATGGGCTGTTGAGCGGCACGGGTTCCACCACAATATCCATGTCATCATCGGAGTTCGTGGAACGCCAAGTACCCGCCAAGCTCAGGGACAGAAATGGTTTATTGTAGAGGAGATCAGCAATGGCACGTAGGCCATCCGGTCCACATCCCAGATGAGGAAGATGAAGAACATCAATGAATTCGTGGCATTTAATAAATGAAGCTAATTGAATCACTTGTGGAGAGGTGAGGTCCATGTCCAACACTAACTTTTGCAATGGGATTTGCTTGGACAAAATAAAGCACAGAGAGTCGACGACTCCTTGAAACCGTGAGTGCTCTTTGTCTTCTAGGCACGTCATCGAGATTTCCAAACATTTAAGTTTCTTTTCACTGAGCAACTGAAGAAGCTGTCCACAAATCAAATTAACTTCCACTCCACTCCAGTCCTGTCCAGGCACACTAGAAAACTTGACTGAGTTAATACTCTCATTGAGACAAAGGCCCTCTATGAGTCTGGACAATGAGTAGCCGGGCTTGATGACAATCTCGAGAGATTCAAAGGGACAATGATCACTGGATAGCACTTGTTTCAATTCCGAAACCCACTCGGAAGCCACATTGATGGACACATGTTTGAGTGACCGCATGATAGAACACACAGCACTCAAGTTGCTCTCGTAGAATCCTGCAGCTCTGAGCAGTGCGAGTATGTAGTTGAGGGAAATGTCCAACAGACTCATTGTCGAGAATACTGTGAAGGAATTTTTATGCAAGAGCTCCATCACCAGCTGCACGACGGAGAAAGCCATATTCCCAAATCGCACTTGACATTCCTGAAGTGACTCGATGCCGGGGAGGAGTTCCATCTCTCGGCGGAGTAGACTGGGATAATTGACGGTGGTAGCGAGGTAGTAAGCTGCAAGGAAAGTGTTTAGTGACGGATGAAGAAGTGTCAATGGGTACACAGAGGATTTTTTGGCTGACTTGCGGAAAAAACCCTTCCATTTGGCCAGAATGCCGCACTTGACAATATCCATGTTCTGACAGTAGTCCATCACTTCTGGCTCAAAATAGTGAACGCGACTCTCACTCAACTTGTGCAGAGCCAGCTTGCCAAAGTCTTCCAAGACCTTGCGGTACTTGAGTGGAATCGAGTTATCCTTACACGGGCTGTTTGTGTCAACTTTGATAAGTCCATTTTGGTAGATGAGTGAGCGGATGAGACATAAGTAGAGCTCGGCATTCGAGCCTGGCACATCACCCACTTCTTCGAACACCGAGCACAACAAAAGACACATGAAAGGGTTGGATGCGAGTGAACATAAATCATGACGGTCTGATAAAATCTCTGCCATCCGTGTTTCATTTCGAAATTTCCTCCCAGTAAAGTATCGCCGGATACAGCATTGAATCTGAGTCCAATCCATTCCACTCACCAAGTACTTCCGAACGGAGCCACGATTCATCCAACTATTCACTTTGTCGCCGTGAGGAGGTCGACTCGTGGACGTGACCAGGACCATGGATTGCGGAAACATCTGTCCATTGAGTACATCCTGGATCTCTTTGAGAAGATCTTCATCCGTCACGTCATCCAGTCCATCTAAGACGAGGAGCATAGAATTTCCCAGGAGATTCAAGCACTTCCACACATTAGCCGGCTTCATTCTGGACAGAATGGAACGTTTAGGGATCAACTCCCGCATCAGAAACCGGCTCAGTGAACCTCGTACTTCCCGAAGTGGCACATAGAAAAGAACTTGAAATTCACCGATCCGTGTATTCAAAGGGCTATTTGTGTAATTGTACGAATGGTAGCCCACCCACTCACTCAAAATCCGACAACACAACAATGTCTTTCCACTTCCTGACTCGCCTTGCAGCCAAAATACTCGTGACATGTCATCTTCACTCTGCAAAGAAAGCAAAACCATCCCAACCCACATTAGTTATCCTTCCAGCAGCTCACAGCTCACACAAATCAACATCCAACAACGCTACCAAGATCAAGATCACCAGTCCGAATTTCATTTTAAGCAGCCCCTGCAATCAATCTCGTCAACCAAACCAAAGCCATCAAAGCACCAACCCAGCTACCCACTCCGCACAGAATACCATCACCATCCAGTCCTCTTCCATCTTCTACTCCATCCATGCCACTCTACATCCACGCTCATAAAACCATACAAATTAACTACAGTTTCTACTCTAAAGTATTACGCATCTCTCTCTCTCTCTTACATTCCTTTAAATCACATACATACACACGCTATTCAAATCCTATCCCACAGCCACCATGTCATTTCCTCAAGCTAAAGGCATTTTCCATTAAATTTATTAAATTTTAACTTCACGCTCGAAAACTATGATGAGCTTTTCCGCTCTTCAGTATAATGTATCGTTTGCTGTGTACTAGCAATGGCGAACCTTATAGCCAAGCACTCTCTACCTTCCTACTCCACTGGCTAATTGTATTTGCACATTTGAAATTACACACTTTACTTCCAACCATCCCTTCAGTCTGGTTCCCAGTGCTCACGCGGAGTCATGATGAGTAACGTGAAATCATCATGGTTTCTTATGACAATTAACCATGTATTCACACATCATAGCCCATATTAACACAAACATGCGATCTGACGATTAAAGGCGAATTCGAACATGACTACGAAATTCCAATTCCAAGCTGAGCATCGAACAGCAACAGCCACAGCCAGAGAAATCAAAACAGGGATGACTTGACTGGGAGCGTTTAGGAGAGTTGTAAACCAAGCCACGAACCAACACCAACGCCAACACCAACACCAACTCGTTGCCATCCGTCCGTATCTGCGGTGATAGTTTGATCAAGATTCCACGGTACGTGTACGTGTACCCTACAGTCTACAGTCTACAGTCGAGTCGAGTGTCATTGCCTAGTAGTAGGAGATAAGTACCTTACTATAGGACACATGCCTTCTTTATGCTATTCTCGATTTTGATTCTGTGAAAGTATTAGCACTTGAGAAATAACTATTGGAGAGAGATCCTGGAGGAGAGGCAACCCAACCTTATAATGTGACGTGTCTATTATTACCACTATCAGCAGCAGCTCGTTGACTGTTCACGTCTCCGTCCGACCAGAGTTTACATTCATGAGAACCGCATCCTATACATATTTCCTTTCTCATATTTTACTCTTGCCTTCCACACTCTACTCATGATATTACATAGCACAGCATAATATAGCATAACATAACATAACATTGCATCAAAACTTGAAATCAGAATCAGACTCACGTGTACAAAGTCAAAGCACATGAAGTCGGTGTCGGTACAGAGCACGGAACAGTACTCTACGTTATGCATGAATAGCCTCAGTACCTACGATTACGAGGAAAAGTACAAGTACCTACAAGTACATACATACATACAACCTACACGATGGTAATGGTGATGGTACTACCATACCAGTGCATCCTTCCTATCAACATACATCTGCATGCCAAAGAAGCACGGAGGGTCCAGGTCCAGCCAAAGTCACTTCATGAATATTTCATGAGTCACGTGATTTTGCAAGTTACAATAAATCTTTGCTCAAGCCCTGAATCCACGTTACTCGCATTCATTTTAAATTTCAAAGGCTTTCTTCCTGTAACTATACTGTCGCTACAATGTATACGATCTTCCTTGCAGTTGCACTATCGTACCAGTAGTACCAGTACCAGTATCAGTATCACTATCACCATCGGTATTACTATCCACTATCCGCCACTATAAAGTATTCATATATACAATCTCTACTTGACTAGTCTTCGCTTCAGCTTCAATTTATCGTTAGCAACCTAACAGAATAGCATACATACATATAGTAGGTATAGGGTAGCAGTAGTTCAGTCCCTCTCATAAAACATAAAGTGTATGAAAGTAGATAAATGTAAATAGCCCGAGTCTCTCAAGTACGAGTACGGAGTATCTCTTGCCTATGGCCAAACATTAACGCATGCATACCTCAAGTACAATGCAAAGTACAATGCATTTTCTCTAGTTACATAATTATACATGGACAGACGCTCAAGTGAAGCATATGGATGTCAAGACAAGACAAGTAGAGTCAACTCAAGCCAGACCAAGCCAAGTCACGTCAAATTCAAAGCAAAATCTAAAGCCAAAGTCAAAGCTAAAGTCAGGATAGATCATAACCGTCCAGGACCAACCTTTTGGCAAAGGGAAATAGAAAGCTGGCGAGCGAGAGCTACAAGATTATCTTCACTAAGAGATTAGTAAGAGCACGGCAAAGCATGTAGGTACATGGTCTACAATAATTCCTGTGTGAAAATCAAGCGACATTTCCATGCTAATGAGAGGATGAAACTGAAGTGAACACAGATCACCAAGTCTTCATCACACAGAACCGCATTCTATCCTATCCTATCGTATGGCATGGTATTTTATCCCACATCTCTGAAGACCCGAACCTCACATTATAATTACGTGAATCTTTCCCAAGTTGCCTCAAGTTAAGATTACGCAGCAAATTCAAGTGTGGCAACTTAAAAATTTCAAGTTTCTTCCCCCCAACGAAATGTACGACAGGAGAGAGAAAAAAACAAAAATGTTGCAAAAAAAGAAGAAAATACAACCAACATTATCGCATCGTGATTCAAAGGCTCCTACCTATGCGTATTACTGTATGCATTGTACTAAGAACAAAGTCACCGCCTCCACTCCTAACTCTTACAACTCTCCTCTTGAAAATCCTTATCCAACTCCAACCTTTTTTCCTCCCGTCATTTAAAAGTCCTCAAATATTTTTTCCACGCAAAATACCTAAATACCATGCCACCGAGAACAACGAGCGAAACCAAGAGGGACACCGAGGAAGCAGAATAATAAAGCATGGGTTGTTAAAGCACTAAGTAGGTAGTTATGTGTGGGCGGAGGAACAAACAAATAGATCAGCAGGACGAGGACCAAGACCAAGACCAGGGCATCTGAAAACAGCAACAGCAACAACAACAAGCAACAGCATGATTAAGACCCACGAGGAGAATTCAATCCTTAAAGAAACTTAAAGTAGAGTAAAGTGAAATACAGCAGGGGCAAAAAAATCTTGCAGAAAATTCAAAGAGATGAAAAGAAAGCAGAGTAAAACTAAAAACCTATAAATACATGTGCTAAGAATACATGCCACATAGCCTTTCCACCGTGACCCGATCCACCCAAGCAAACGAAACCATACCAAACCAAACCAAAGCAAGAAAAAACAAAACCAAGACCAAAAACTAATCCAAGACCAAACGAAACGAAACGAAAACCAAGACCAAGACCAAAAGTACGGATGAGATGGAACTTAACCTAAATGAAAAATGCTCAATATGTATATTTGTTTACAGACAAAAAAGGAAGTAGGTAGATGGATACCATCATCGTATATAGTTATCTACTCAAGCATCCTACACACAACATTAGAAGAGTGAAATCTGTGAAACTATCCACACAATAGCAAAATGTATACGTACCGTTTTGGCAAAAATCTGGTGAGGTAATATGGGTTTGTAGCTGTCATGTTGTCTCTCCGACAAGAATTTCTTTGAACTGGTCGTCCCATAAATACTAGTGGATGTTTTTTCTGGAAGAACTTGGTAAACCACCGGGCAAATCTCTTCCAGGTCGGTACTTCCCATATGTGCTTGAAACCAAGGCGGAGCTTGCTGCAGATACGTGTTTAGCATCTCACGATATCTAAAGACAACAGGAAAAAAAACAAAACGAACAAATTACATCAAAGCCAGAAACGACTTTTCATTCTGCGGACTCCATTATTTTTCTTTATACATGTGTGTTCATACAGATACGCAAACACAAAACGCAGGCAAAGACCCGGTCACATTCACATCACGGCACAGAAAAGGAATGCCAAGGCAAATGTATCAGAATCTGCGTCTACATAGGTATTCCTTAAGGAATCTTTCAACGTGCTTGTCATCATCATGACGTACCTACCTAAACAACAATAATAATGAAATAAATCCTCGACAAAAATATAGTGAGTTTCATCTACTCAATTTGTCTCCGGGCTAAATTTATTGTGTGGACCAAAACACAAAATTATTTTTGTAAATTTAATTCCTTCTCTGACAGATGCATTCCAACTCCAACCCTTACATAACTATGTACACCGGTACAAATTATGAACTATACAACCACAAATCATGTCTCCATTTTTTCTCTAAATCCCAAATGTATTTTGCAATACAATACCATACAATACAATACAATACAATACAGCATCTGTCTGACTGGGGCGCTTGGGACCAGAGCCAGAGTCAGCACGTCAACTTTATTTATAAATGTCGCCAGTATCATCTACTGTTATTGCGATGCGATGCAATTCCACAGCACAGCAAACCATTGCATTGCAAAATTCATCAACCATCGCGAATGTTATTGTAAATGCAGGTTGTGACAGGAAAAAAAACTGGTAGAATAAATTCATTGTGTGAGGACATGTTATGCTAAAACAGCAAAAACCTACCTGTTGGTATTATTCCTATTGTCATTGTTAAGTTAACTTAAGAGTGTCATACATATTTATTATCCATATGTAAAAAATAACAAAAATCGAATACACAGTTCTTATGCACAACTACTAAATGGTCTAGCAAACAACAATAGTAAATAGCAACAACAGTGTAGGTATCGCTGTTTCGTCCACATTCATAAATCATAATCCAATCCAAAGCCAAAGCCAAAGCCAAATCCAAGAAACTCCTGGCCTATACTTTAGCATAATTGATACCTGGTCTACTGGGTAATTTTCTAATTTTAAAATTATGCATTTATGCATTAAACATTTTTTATGACCAACATCCTTGTGCGTTGTAAAAGGAATGTACTAACACATATTACAAATATACTTATGCAACTCGGTATCAGCATCTACATCAAAATCAGAATCAGCGCTTGTTCTTGTTCTTTTTTACCATCGTCATTCGCAACGAAGAGGAAAAATGAGTACCAAGAAAACAATTTAAAAATTCGAAAACCTATTTATTTGATAACTCCTAGGAGGAATATATTCAGTACAGCTATTTTAATTACTTGAACCCCCTACTTAACTTAATAATGCATACACCCAAGGAGTATAACTAGGTACAGGAAGATAATATGACATGAAAGATCAGGATGCAAATTTATTCTATTGTCAATCCATCTACAGCTTCTTGCTTGAGTTCTAATTAGATGGATTTGCATAAACGCATACTAAGTACCTTCTGTCAGCACTCCGCTGGAGTATGTAGCGAGATATTCTTACAATTATAATACCAACCACCCTACCTATGTAAAGTCGACAATCTGCAGTCTTCTATAGTCACCCACATAATTATTTGTAGTATGCAGAAGTGACACTGACACAGCTGACTTGACTTGACTTAAGTTGAATTGGCTAGCGTTTGAGATGCCATCGAGCAAAAAAACGTTCTGCAAGAAAATTCAGTATCTCCTGCACGAATTCTTTAACTACACGATACGACTTACAAACTTATGAACTTACGACACAACAACCTTTGCGTTTACGCTCGCAAAAAATTAATAAAGGACAAACTAATACAGTAAAATAAAATATACCAGTATACATGGAAGTTGTTGAGGAAACTGAAGTCATTTCACATTCCTCGTGTCTTTGTCTAAGATATTTGAATTTATACGAGTCTATTGCATGATGCTCATATCAAAAGAGTATGATGAAGGGATCCGCTGAATAATAAAGTAATAACTTTTACACGTACGTCAATGCAGCATGCAAGATATCCTCTTTGAAAATTCCATCACATTGCATTGGTTTGCTATCAACTAAACTTGACTAATCGTCAGACACTTTTGGTACACGGTCTTGATTATCCTTGTCAAATTTCTTTCTCTCTCTTCCTTACCTCACCTTTGCCTTGACCACAAAGAATTCAAGTCGAAGCCGCATACTATACCTACTTACATAGATACAACAGTAAAGGTATTTGTAGCAGGAAGACTATCTTGACTTCACTTGACTAGACTAGACTACACTTGACTTGAATGGTTTAAGGGAAGAGAAAAAAATTCAATTCAATCATAATCATTCAACCTTACACTTTTTTATTATCATACTTGATACTCACCATGACCATTAAAAATCAGAGACTGAAATCAGAAACTAAATTCAGTTTCACAAACAATAAAATACACTACACGAAAGATGAGAGATATTTCAATCACCATCACTATCACCCGCACTCTGTAGGACAAGAGGGCGACGCGATGCGACGCAATCCGACGCAGTGTTAGCTCACTATCGAATATCGATGCAAAAAATATCTAGGTACCCAATCTCATAATACCTGTATTGTATTGTACTGTATTACTCTACGTTGTGTTGTACTCTATCTCTGATATTATATTTGTATACTATCATGATTGCCATAATAAAGACACTTGATTTCAGCTCGAGGCTATCAGATTACAACGGGTTGATTGCAAAAAAACCTCAGTTCGTGCAATAATAATAAAATCACACCAATCACTTTCAATCACAAAACTGAGCTATTGATTGTACATAGGAGCAATAGAACAATCACATCAAATCAGAATTCCCCGTTTCCACTTCCAAGTACACGTCCACTTCCAACTTTGCAGGTAGGTAGTAGTGATAGAGATAGGGGTAGGAGTAACACAGCCGGACACCTAATTGTCCTATCTATTACAGGTATTTGCAAGTTCAATTATAATTTTGGGAAAGGCGTGAGAAATTTTCGATTCAGTAATCAGTAATAATAATACTATTACTATTAAGCAAGATATAACAATCTCGATGAAATTTTGCACGAATTACTATTGACTATTGCATCGAAAAGTTCGCATCGCATCGAAGACGATGACGGCGACCTAGAAGACATACCAACAGCTACGTAGATTTGAATGATCATTATCATATTTTAATTTATTGTCAATATTTGTCAATTCTTTCCCATACAAAACCAAAATCAATCACCAGCGAAATCATTAATATTCTAGCGGAATAACGACTTTTCCTCAACGAATCAATTTCCAATTAAACGAATCAACGAGGTAGTCTATCGTCTAACCTTCCTTTTAACTACAGAATGGCATTATTATGCATGATTCAAAGACATTTACATCAACATCAACAATCACCGTCAATAACAATACCAACACCACCATCGCATCGCATCGTCAACGTCAACATCACCATTACCATCACCCAACTTCCACATTCAACCCCACACTTGATTATTCCACATCGCACCAACAGCGACAGCGACATCGACATCGACCAAAAGGAAAGCGTGGAATTGAATGTGTAATTATGGAATTTATTATGTAACGGTTATCATAAAATTCGAATTAGAGTTGGAATTATTAGAATATATAATTTACCTGAGCGCCAAGGCCTGTTGGAGGAAAGGGATAATGCCAGGATCTCTATCCATACTGGTGGCTGTGCGTCCCCATGACCTAAGGGAGGCCCGAGTAGAGAAGCGTGTGCTTCCCTGTGACACGATCGGTTGACTCTTAGTTATGTTGATGGGTGGGCTCTGTTGGTAAGACAAAATACAATACAGGTAAGTTCATGTTCTCCCTTGGTCTAAAATTTCATACTTTATATCTTGTGGTTACCGTAAGGATATCTAAAACTAATATAATTACATCTCCACATTATCTGTAGTAATGGCACGGAACACAAGACAAGACAGACAAGACACATGGTTCATGGTAGTCATAGTATACAGTACAATAGAGAATAGAACAATAAAGTCTAAACGTCGTGAGTTAGCCACATCGATGTAAGTTTGCGAGACAGGCCCGGCCAAATCATAAAAAAACCCAGTCATCTCAAATCTCACTCCAAGCCAAGCTTTCTTATAGAAACAAAATTACCTTTATCAAAACCAAAACTTTTATTTTGTTCGTCCCCTCAAAAGAGTACACTCTACATGCCCATGTACATACCATTCACGAAACTAAAACACGATGCAAACTCACTCGCACTTTGGTTTTATTCACCACTTCTTTGTCTTTCATGCTGGATGGTCACAACACAACATATTTTAATTTACATGATGTAATACCATCCAAAGGAAAATTGCTACGGTCACGACATCCACATGCAGTGAATGCAGTGCAGTGCAATGCTACGCTACTTGAACACCACAATTCTTTCCACCTGCTCTATTTTCTATACTTTTCCTTAAATCATATATAATTACCAAGTAAAATATCCATATCCTGATCCAAATCCAATTTCAATACACACAATTAATGACTAACTACGAACGACTAACTACCAAGACCAAGACAGTACTAACGACTCCTACTTATAATTATTTATTGAACTCTGTAGTTTGTGAATCCAAAAGGTAAATCGGCGAATTATGGAAAGACAAAACAAAATGAGAGACTCAGAGTACAACAACTTTTAACTAGGAGACGACGAGCTGGCTGTTCGACATTCGAAGTCAAAGAATAAACACAAACTATGAACTACCAACTGTATTCCTATTATACCAAAGCGAAAGCCATGCCATCGTCTCCAATAGCACAAAAGGAATTTCAAAAATCATGAGAAATAGAACCAGAACCAGAAAGAGAAACAACAGCAACAGGAACAACAACCTTCATTCAGACAAATACCTATTAGTAAAGACAAAAGATCATGATATGAAACCTTTATAATCACACTGAGTATTCGTACGAATCCCATAATGCCATGCCAAATCCAAAGAAAAAAGAAAATCCCATGCACGTTGACGTTCAAAATGACTGAACACATTATGAATATGTAAAAAGGTAAAATATCCAAATTCAAATCTGAATCCAAAAGCAAAAAAATTAAGAATGTTGAACGCAAGTAGTATATTAGTATGTATACTATGTGAGTTCAAGTCACGCTTGACATTTCTCTTCGTCTTCTTCTTAAATTCAATACAGAATGCCACGTAAATCTTGGGAGAACACGACAATGTGCTTATATTATGGCCTATTAGATAGTCCAAAAGCAAAAAAAATGCCCTTAAAAGGAATCCGAGTTTACACAGTAAAGCGATAAAGGCAAACTAACAATAAGTACACAGTCAACATCGTTTCACAACTAGGATTTTGACTTGGACTTGTATCATTAGTAGATTAATAAACTTCCCTAGAGATTGAGGACTGATTTAGATTGTGACTGAAGAGAAACAAGGAGAATACTCATCAGCATGGAATAATCATCAGGAGATCAAGACCAAGTCCAAAGCCCAATCCAAACCAAACCAAATGAAAGCAAAGCACACAAACAGACCAACAAACAAACAAACAGAAACAGTAGACACCCGTAGTATTTCAGTATTTCTATTCAATCACCATCACCATCTTACATTTCCACTTTCGCCAAGATAAGCTGCTAACTTGAAATCGTCTGGTTCTGGTGTTTTGACTTTGGTTTTCATATTCGTACAAGCCGACAAACTCAACATAGTTAAGCTCACATGGATTAATCCAACTTGTCACAAAACACTTGGGAGGCTGCGGCTGTGGCTGTAGGTAAGTAGATAACCAACACAATGTATGTATACGATCCAACTCCGATAAAATCCTTTATATCAGCAATGTAATAAAGTAATCCACAGATTCAAGGAACAACGATGATGCAGTTACACTATAGTTTGAAACAAAGCGGGAGAATATGGCACTTCTTCAACAAGAAACTCAACTGCAGAAAACGTTTGGACGTGGATATTTCAGTAATCACATCTTTATCCTTTACGAAGAACAACGAACCAAGAAGACGAAGAGAAGGACGATACCATATGATGCTATTTATCAGAACGTTTTAGACAGAATGGCAACTGCATGCAGCACCATTTCTTGACAGTTGACATTGCACGATAACTATATATATGTATGTACAGGTATAGTGGGGATTCCTCTATACATACATACACGTTTTTAATAACTGGGTCGAAGCCTTTGTCTCTCTTTGTCTCCACGTCTCCACGTCCACATTCACATCAAGTCAAACCTAAGCAAAGGCAATCCAAGCCAAGTCAAGTCAAGTCAAGCCAAGGAGAAGATGAAACAACTAAGCATCTCCCAATGTCTTTACTCCACTGCATGTGACAACAACAACGAGAGCGACGAACGACAACACTTGAGAAAGACATTCAACATTCTCAATTTATCCTCATCCACTGAACCAGACCAAGCCAGGCCAGACCAGACCAGGCAATGCAAGAGAAGACAAGACAAGTCGAGACAAGACAACCGTGTCACCAGTAGATTTTTCAGCCGGCTAATATATTCCACGTAGATGATGCAATGGCAAGGCAATGCCACGCTAATCATACTGTCATAAATTACCGTCGTAATTACTGCGATAATTACACACAACCATATCACAAGGAGAGGGATTAACTCGTGAGACAAGTATAGTTATATATACCTACCTAAACACTCACTATACACAATTCCCAATTACTCCAGCCCACAAATCCAGTGCACTTAATTTCCAATGCACTGTTTGTATCTACTTATCGCTAGATCCTTCTGTATGTTAAACACGAAGAATAACAGAGATCTCTGCCACGATTTCAATTGGAATAATTGGAAATACCGAGCTGATGATTTCTTGGTTGGCTTTCGTAGGAACAATGAATGATGGGAAGAGAATGAGCAAGATTTGTGATGACTCGTGTAGTCACAAATCGTAATCGTAAAAGCAGGAAAATATTAAGCCGTGAAGATTCTCATCCTGAGCCTGGTCCTTGTCCTGGTGCTCGTATTCGTACTACTGATGCTGGTCCTGGTCCTGGTCCTGGCAGCATTTACTGCAGAAAGACTTTTACGATTTTTACGTATACAGATTGAAGATCACGTTATAGATTGTGTTGGTTTCGCTAGCACATCACGACAACGACACGACCGGGTAGGTATGTACGTGCAGGGAGCCGATAACACTCACATTAGAAGAGCCAACAGCTCCAATTTTACTGCTGCTGCTCCTCAATCAGTGAATAGAAACGAACTGTAAACTCGACTTAGAACCACATCAACTTTTCTACAAGGACCCAAAATTCAATCTTTCAAATATCTACAATGTACAAATGCACTCATGTAGGTACATGGAACGTAAACTTTAACTGAGAGAGTAGAACCAGTGAGTTGAGAATAAGAAAGGAATACCTATGTACAGATATAAACCCCAGGATTTTTCAACCTCCAGCTTCGGATCGGGGCATGGTATGGAAAATGGAGTACCTACTTGTACTGTACTGGTACTGTAGCATGGAGCAGATGAGCTTCAATGCTTTCTATGATCACCGTACAAATACGAAGACGAAGACGAATAGGATCTACGATGCTAGTGAGGCAAGGCAAGGGAATCCAATGCAATCCATTCCTTGCAATACAATCGGTGATGTATCCAGCTAGCTCCCAAAATTGTGAGAATTACTGGGTAAATATACCGTTGTAGGTACTAATCGTATCGCAAGTACCTACCAACCTACATATTTATGTATCTGTCTCCACACACATATCTTATAACATCATGAATCTTCTTATGTAATTTGGCTATTATAATTCCTTTTCGTCTTCCGAATTCCTATCCCACCCTCGTCGACATTCGCTCTCCTATACTTTGCTTACATGGCTGGAAGGTTTCAGTATCAGTATCAACACAGATATGTATAGAAAGGTCGAAATTCTATTACAGAATAGGACTTGCGTAAGCTTGCAAAAAACTAATCCTCTTCGTACTTGCTTTGCTTGCCGTTTGTTTTGATACAAGTTGGGTACTTGCATCGAGATAGCGTGATAAAACCGTAGAGTTCACAATAGTAACAGTATTTCTATGCTATTAATTCACCACATAGATATTCACGATTATTGGATATACCCCC
>JAAXYX010001567.1:0-22071 GCA_036851915.1 Ptenothrix huangshanensis | reverse complement strand
CTAGTTACTTTGTAAAAAGCAGTATTAATAATGATACTTAACAGTGATACATGTAACGTATACATATATCCCGCCAAAACGAATATAATTATACAGTAAAAGAGGATTGCATGCAAATCGGAAGAAACGCATTTTTTATTCACTACCGAAGTTTTCTTATAAGCTGCAACACAGTAAAAATGCTTACAATTGCCTACCGTACTGTCATCACTAAGTCTGAAAGAATCAATTCTTGTGCAATCATTGGCGTCTTCAAAAATAAATATTCCTGACTGCAGATATTTTATGGCTTACTAATACAGTTCTGCAAAGTAATTATTGCAGAATCTTTTAATTGAAAAATGGCTGATTCGTCGTACAGGGAAAAGTTGAACCTACGGATTTCTACTTTGACTGGCGAGTTACATCTGGCCATAAGTCAATACTGCAGAAATTGCGTGGAAGGTGAATACTACCCGGGTTTTTAAATTCTGCGGGATTTGACTTTCAAAGGCAGGGGAACGAAATTCAATTTTCAGAGGAATATGCCGGGGTCAGCTGAAGAATCCGAGTAAGATCATTTCCTTACCCTATCTTCTACCAAATACTAATACTAAACTTAGTCATAACTTGATACCAACTTTAATTTATTTAGCTATAATTATAACCAAATATACATGCATTACTACCTTAGTTCGAGCACGCAGCCGGAAAGCACGGCATGTATGTATGTACATCCAGAAAATACAGGTTGTATCTGCAATGCGCTTTCTGTATGTATAGGGGATATTGATGGAATAAAGAACGATATCACGACGTATATACTATTCTGACAATGAAATAAAACTAAACCTGGATTTTGATTTGAACTAATTGTAGATTTCTTATACCACCTTCGGAAACTCAGGACATTGAAGGAAATATTACATTATCAGAACCAAATTTTATTGAAGATCCGGAACCTCGAGTTACCCCAACAAAAGTTATTGTCAATGGTAATCCAGAGTTCGACTCAACAGAAGAGGAACGTAAACCTTTAGTCAAAGGTAATTCAAACGTATTAAATTTTCCAAAAGGTATTTTTTTCCTAATAACCTTGATAGAACGAAATTCTGTATACACTAAATGTAGCCTGTTAAATGTTTATATTTCTGAATCTACATACATATATATGTATACTGAAATACATAGGTAGGTACTATGTTTATAGTAAAAACGATACCTATGCAAAATTCTATTAGGAATTATTTCCTTTGTAGATCCTACGTCTTACACAAATCCAGGCTACGAAGATGATGATCCATTCCATGAACATATTTCCGTGGAAGAGGAAGAGGAGATAGAGAATTTAGTACAAACGGAACCTGTTCCGGATGAAAATAACAAAAACGGTGACGTGGAGGAAAAGCTCCCTTCTGTAGCTTTTTATAAACTAGTAAGTTCATACCTTAAGCCGAAGGTTCAAAATAGAAAAATATCTATGAAAATTGTCGAACCAGCAAACTTACTGACAACTTTGAACAATTTCTTTTTTCTACTGCGTTATTTTACAGTACAGGTTTGCAACATGCAAGGATATACTACTTCTTTTACTAGGAGCTTTGTGTGCTATAATTTGCGGTTTTTTAAGTCCAGTTTCAACTATTGCATTCGGGAAATACGTCAAGACTATGGTAATTCAAACATTGAAAATACGGGGAAATATTTTTGTCTGAGACAGAAATATGTAACATTCTTGTTCATTTATCATGCCAAAGTTTATAAATTGTCATCAAAACGTTTATACGTCATTTAGATTGATAAAGGTGCAGCTATGGGAAACAGTACCTGCCCTCCCCCTCCCTCGAATGAAACGTCCGAATTTATGAAGAATGTAAGACTATATCTGGAATTTCAAGGTGGATTGGGAATCTCTCAGTTGATTTTAGGCTACATTATGGTCATGACTTATAATATAGTTGCAGAAAATCAGGTAAGCAATGGATCAGAATACACTGTAGTTTATAAACAGTCTAACGAAAGATTTAAAATGACTGAAAAAGTAATAAACACTAACTATTTACTCTTTCAGGTATTTAAACTTCGGCTACATTATTTCAGATCTCTTTTACGACAAGACATTGGCTGGTTCGATGCAAGCAGTAAACGAAATTTTTCGACGAAGATTATCGAGTTAGTTTTAGTGAACGAAAATCAATGAAATATCGCATTTATACGCATTTTTAGTTTGTACCGGATCAAGTGGGTATCTATTTCAAATTAATTCTCCATCTCTAGGCTCCGTCGTTTTTATAACCACCTCTTAGATTCATTTAAAAAAAGATTTCAGAATTTATTTTATTTGATAAATTTTTAGCTTTTGTAGTCATTACTGTCTTTCAAAGCTGAAAAAATACAGTTAAATACAGTGCGTAAAAATTTAACTTTAATTTACATGCATTTTCTCAATTTCTAACACTTATTTTCCTTGGACCAGAAATTGCTCCTAAGAGCAACCAAGAGATTAAAAGGATAGTAAAAACACTAGTATTGAAGGTGGAGAAGTAAATGATGGTCATCTTGATCCAGTAAATAATGTTCATTTTTTTGCTTGTGACCAGCTTTTTTATTAAGTTCTATGATGGCCTCATTTCAATACCATTACGAAGGCGCTTTAAAAAATACTGGCCACCGACGAAAAAAATGAACAATATATTGTAGTCTTACATATTTTCTAAACGTGGTAGCCGAAGCTGCCAATCTAATGTCCGCTTTCTGACATGGCTACTTCTGGTTTAAATATTTCAGAGATATGCTCAAAATTCAAACCGCGCTGAGTGAGAAAGTTCCAATGACGATATTTAATACGACTACCTTCGCTATATATTTTACAACCTCTTTTTACTACGGCTGGAAACTTAGTGCTGTGATGACTTCAATGGTACCTCTCGTCATAGGAACTGTAATTGCTCAAGGATACGTTAGCAGCTGGACCACAACTGCTGAGCAAAAGGCGTATGCTGAGGCTGGAGCCGTAGCGGAGGAAGCTATTACTAATATAAAGACAGTAGTAGCATTTAGCGGTCAAGAAAAAGAATTCCAGAGATTCAATGAGAGCTTGAAGAAGGCCAAAAAAATTTCGGTTATAAAGGGTTTGTTACTGGGAATTGGAAATGGCTCTGGCTGGTTAATGTATTTTATGAATACTTCTTTAGCCTTTTGGTACGGAGCTAAACTAGTGCTGCAGAGCAGGGAGAACCATGATGAAGAATATGGACCTGACATTTTAGTTATTGTAAGTGGCAAGTTGTTACAACACAAAAAGGTTCTCGCATTACCAACAACGTAGATACAAGTAGATTCAACTACCAACACATATACTGCGTTTAGTGTTGGTAATAAAAAATTGTTTGGTACATGCGAGATCATCGAATATAATTAATGTACCTTGTTCAAAGACCAATTAATGTTGCATTATTAATTATGCATTAATGTACCTGTTCAAAGACCATAGACAAAATGCGTTACTTCAAAAGTATCCATTTCGTCAGAATCTAGCCAATTAGATCACTACTGTCTTTGCAGGTCCTTTTCGGCCTTCTAAACGCTTCTTGGTCAATAGGGATAATGTCAGAGTACTTTGAAGCTTTTGGCGCTGGAAAGGGTGCTGCTCGCGGAGTTTTTCCAGTGCTAAATCGGTAAGTTATGTACAGTTTTAAACACCATTGTATAGAGTTCCATTTTGGAACATTTCATATGAAAAGTTAATTCTAAATGCCTTTAAACCATTTAAGCTCCCCTATCATCGATAATATGTCAATGGATGGTTTGAAACCCAAAAGAAGGGTGACTGGAGAAATTGAATTTGAAAATATAGATTTCGCTTACCCAACTCGTCCAGACGTGCCGGTACGACCATTAAAAATTTCCAGCTGAATCGTAATCACATTTTAAAAATGGTGTCCATATCTTCGTTGGCGTCCATACAAGTTACGAATTATTTGTTCGTATTTGGTAATTATTCCTGTTACAATGTATTCATTATTGAACAACACAGGTACTAAAGAATTTCTCCCTGAAGATAAAACCGAAAACAACGGTAGCAATCGTGGGATCAAGTGGTTCGGGAAAATCTACCTGTATGCAACTCATCCAAAGACTCTACGATCCTCAGGAAGGAGCAGTGAAACTAGATGGAGTAAGGGAACTATTTCGAAGTTGGGGAAGCAATATCCAAAACAGTCATTTGATTTGTTTTTTATACTTTTGAACCTCTGGAAAGCACAATAGTAAATCAAATGCCTGGTCTAGTTTCTTCATCGAAAGTGTAGAATTAGATAATTAGTTGGTACATTAGTTATTTCTTAAAAGAAGTAAATCATGTTATACATAATTACGTAATATTTATGTCTCTCTTAGCGTGAGTTTTGTTTCCCTATGATTACAAAGGATTGTCGTTAGTTGTTGCTCTTAGAGCTATAGTTCAAAAGCAGTGATGAAATCAAAGAACATAATGCATTAATGCCGGGATTCTTGGGGCTACGTTATACAATTCAAATTCTATTCTAATCGTGTAATTAATTATATCCTCATACCAAATGATTGCTGCTAATACATATGTACATACTATATAATAATAGGTGGACATCAAAGAATGCAACGTTGAATGGTTGAGGTCACAAATAGGGATCGTGTCCCAAGAACCCGTTCTATTCGGCGGGTCTATTGGTGATAATATTAAACTTGGGCTCAAAGGATCTTCAGATGGACAGATGAAAGCTGCAACAAAACAGGCGTACGCCCATGAATTTATAACCAAATTCCCAAACGTAAGGTTTTAGTTCAGATACAGTTTTAAAAAAAATAATATTTATCAAATAAATCCAAACTGATTTTCAAATAATTAAAAAATAAATGAGAGCAATATTTTTTGGGGTCAATCTTTAGAAATATGAAACTGTAGCTGGTGAAAGGGGAACACAGTTATCGGGTGGAGAAAAACAACGAATTGCTATCTCACGAGCTTTAATCAGAGATCCCCCGATCCTGCTTTTGGATGAGGCAACTTCCGCTTTGGACATGCAAAGCGAATCCATCGTTCAAGAAGCTTTGGAGAGGGCCAAGTCCGGACGAACAACCATTATTGTTGCCCATCGCCTTTCTACCATCCGAGCGGCTGATGTTGTGATCGTTCTGTCTAACGGCAAAGTAAGTAGCCCTTCTAACTGCATTGCTCCAAAATTAAAGAAGAATATGTATGTACAATACTTTACATCTCATACACATTGTTTAGGTAGCGGAATCCGGTAATCATGAAGAATTGATGAAGCTGAAAGGAATCTACTTACGGACTGGTGAACACGCAAGAGGAATTTGCAGCCATGGAAAAGAAAACGCGGGATATACTGAAACAAAAAGGAATTGATGAAGATTTGCCTCCCGAACTTTGTCCCAGTCAGTCTGATATACCAAAGGCATCTACATCAGCATCTGGTATCCCCGGAAGACCAAAAAAAGAGATTACAACCTCCGAACAAATTAGACAAGAGGTTCGAAATCAACCATTAATTTACTACAAACTCAAAAAATGATTTGTTACTCAATGGTCCAATGTCCAATCCAAGTGTGTTATGTTATAACCGAAAGTTCTGGATTCGGGAATGTTTGATTTTAGGAAGAGATGAGGAAGAAAGAATTTAAAATGAAGGAGTTTGTGAAATTGTGCTTGACTCGAATCCAAGTGTGTTATGTTATAACCGAAAGTTCTGGATTCGGGAATGTTTGATTTTAGGAAGAGATGAGGAAGAAAGAATTTAAAATGAAGGAGTTTGTGAAATTGTGCTTGACAGAATGGAAACCCATGCTTGCATCAGTGGTGTGCACTGTTATTAAATCCTCTTTCCTACCTTTTTATGCCGTAGTTTTCGGGGATTTCCTGGCTGTAAGTAATCACGTACAGGCAACGATTCACAGCATTTGATATCCTGCAAGTGTTTGAAACACCTTGTTGACTGTTTGTAGCTTTTCTCCAAGGACGATGACGATTACATACGTAAGGAAGGGGATCGTTATGCCATTATCATTGCCATATTTGCCGGCGTCATGGGTACAATGTCATTTTTCCAGGTAATTTCTTTTTTTTCCACCTCCTTCCTCGCCTACGCCTAATTACACCGTAAAATAAAAAGAGGCAGAGTCATAACATGCTGAACATTATTTTTTCTAGCGAGTGTTTGGAAACAATGCTGAATACAATCTGACACTTCGCATGCGAAGAAGAGTATTTAAATGTATTATGGAACAGGACATGACGTTTTTTGATGAGACTGAGAATAATGTAGGGCAGCTTACATCCCGTTTGTCTACCGACTGCACAAGTGTCCAGGGGGTAATAGTTTCTATGCACATGCCAATTTCTATAAAGAAAGCCATGAATAACCAAAGTTGAACTTCAAATGTTTAGGCAGCTGGAAGTCGATTGGTGGGACTGACGCAAGCCTTGACAATTGTAATAGTGTCGACTGTCATGTCTGTTTACTACTTACCTAAAATGGCCGGTGTCACCTTTATATTCGTTCCCATCGTCATTTTTTCTTCCTTCCTCGAAGGGAGAGTTTTGAGTGATGCGAACGTCACGGAAAAGATCTCGATTGAAACTGCAGCTAATATTGCCGTTGAAGCACTAAGTAATATACGAACGGTGGCCAGCTTGGGTGTTGAGAAACACTTTATGGCTAAGTACGAGGAAGCTTTACTCGAAGCTCATAGGTAGCAAGAAAAGTTAATTTTTTACGTTTCTATTTATGTTCCATGTCTGTAATTGCATCTATAATTTAAGCATAATTAATTTTGAGCAGAATTAATCTGAGGCGTGCCCATATCCGAGGACTTGTTTTCGGATTCGTTTACTCAGTGCCATTTTTCGCGTACGGTATATCGGTTTTTTATGGAAGCTACCTAGTGGAAACAGAATGTGCTAATATTGGAGATGTTTTCAAGTATGCTTGTAATTATATACCTATATGTATATGGCGGTCTAATAGTATAGTACTTGAAATTAAGTGTTTGAATTATTATGCAGGTACTAGCATTTAATAATATTGATATTCTGTGTAACCCTTGAATATTTAGAGTGGCAGAAGCACTGATTTTTGGCACCATGTCTGGTGGGGCAGCCCTCGCTTTCGCTCCTGATTACGACAAAGGGAAAATTGCTGCTTCTAGAATTATGAGACTGTTTCGACGCAAACCGCTCATAAATCCTTTAACTGAAACTGGGTATCGAATCGTAAGTATACTTTTCCCCCTCCTTTTTCCAGTTAAAAAACTGAGCCTGTACTCGCTAGCTGTGTACTCGCATGTTACAATAATTATATAACTTTTTAATTGAACTTTACTTCCAGAACAATCCTAAAGGTGAAGTGGAGTTTTCTTCAATTACTTTTGCGTATCCTGCACGTCCAGACATTACAGTTCTGAAGGATTTCTCATTTGAAGTTAAAACTGGGCAAAGCGTGGCTGTGGTTGGACCAAGGTATGCTTTCGTATGGGATGAGGGACCGCTATGACATTGTTAGGAAAATCAATGATACGATATTGCCTATGACCTATTGAAAGAATTGCTAATGACTGAATATTTGTGAATAGTGGGAGCGGTAAATCTACCATGGCAGCACTCCTCATGCGATTTTATGATCCAGCTGCTGGCCAAGTGGTAGATAACTCTTAAATAATTTTCAAAATTCTTATTTTTCGAAATTTTCTTTAATACAGGGGCTTTAAAAACTTGAACTCTAATACTAATGATGTTGTATGCAACATTCTAGGTTATGGACGACTATGATATAAAAACACTCAACCTTCACTACTTGCGGTCGCTGCTTGCCATAGTCGCCCAAGAACCAATTCTTTTTGATTGTACAATCAAGGAGAATATTGCATACGGAGACAATTCGCGAGAAATTTCTGCTGAGGAAATCATCGAAGTTTCGAAACAAGCTAACATTCACAATTTCATTTCTCACCTTCCAGCTGTAAGCAGGCCTTGTAACCTTAATAACTCCTTAATTTTTAATAAGTCGAAATTCCAAACATCAATTTAATATCATGTACACAAGCATTATAGGAGAAATTTTCGTTTTCATAATCGTAACCGAATAATAAATCTATACTAATAAATTAATATTTGTCTAGGGTTATGATACACGGGTTGGAAGTTTGGGGAATCAGCTGTCTGGAGGTCAGAAGCAACGCGTAGCAATAGCTAGGGCACTAATACGAAAACCAAAAGTTTTGATTTTGGATGAAGCCACGTCAGCTCTGGATGTCCAGAGTGAAAGTATAGTTCAGAGAGCGTTAGACGTGGCTAAGGAAGGAAGGACAAGTATTACAGTTGCCCATCGTCTTTCATCAGTGAAAAATTCAGATCTCCTTCTTGTGATGAAAGATGGAAAAATTATTGAGACTGGGACACATGACGAATTGCTCCGTGAAAATGGCCTGTATCATTCGATGTGGTTTGCTCAGTTAAAACATCATTCAGGGGGATGATCCCTCTGACTTAGGGAACAAATCTGAGCTATAATGATATTTACTTTGTTCTTTAAATGATTATTTATTATGATTGTTTCTTATGTCAGTGATAATGCCTTCGTTGAACTTTTTTAAACATGTTTACTTACTTACCTATTGATATTTTCTGTTATACACAAGTACCACTACAACATTGTTCCTTGCCTGACCTAAAAACAAACATTCATTCTCACTCAGCAATGAATTTATTAAAATAAATAATTATTTAAAAACTTGTGACTACAGTAGAATTTTTATTTATGTATATATATATAAATATCCTGTTTCTGCTTATTGTACCGTATCCAATTTTACGCACTTTCGAGCCTGATATATTATTACGATATTTGTGTTCATTTTCAAAATCAGAAGCACTTGCATATTTCAATTCTATGTACAAGCATACCGGCTTACTTTGTTGATGTACCTATGTATTTTCGGTCTTGTTATGCAAATCCTTAGAATCCACTATTATAATCTCTATTATCACTTGTGCGTCTTCGTTCATCAAATTCGATCCTTGGATAGAAACATATCAGCTTAACAAAAGCACTAGCATGATATTATTATAAGCACGTCATACTTCCGTTCCGTAAATAAGGAGGAGTTTTGGTGGAACCGCTGTTATTTATTACTACGGAAATATTGGAAATAATAATACCGAACTTTTATAAGTATATAAAACTGTCGCTACACACATAACTCTAAGCTAAGCATAACAGTGAACAAAATTATTACCTACGTTTATAAATTCATGATGCATTAGTTATACGATTTCGATTTTTTATAGACAAAATTTTGGTATTATTTCATATCTAAATTCAAAACTCAACTAAATTGACAGTACATTATTGTAGCACTGTACGGAGTAATATGTGACAGGTTATTTTCTGTTTTTTCACATAATCTAATTATTTACGACTTCCTACACAGATCTGGCTATTAGGAAATTTATAGAGTAAACCTCCAAACTGTGCTATAACATTGAGGAGGAACTGGCTGACAGATTGTATCTCCGTCACAATCAGAATTTTGGTAACATCTGTGAAATCCATTTTTGCAAAGCTAAACAAAAAAAAGCTATCATAATTATGACAGTCAATTTTATGCAAACATAGTAGTCATATATGTAATTACTGTATCTAATGAAAATGTTTGGTAGTTAAAGTTCACATTATAGGCTTTTACTTACCGGAGATTCATTACTGCTTAGATAATCACTGTAGCTGAAACATACAGGTATAAGAGTAATGAAGGTGAGAAGATTGGAAAGCAAATTCCAGCTCTTTCTGTTCATCTTAGGATAGTAGAAATGAAAAAAAATCAGTGATAATTAGATTGGCCTTTGATAATGTTCTTGCAGAACTAACTCCAGGTATCCGACGCGATGTGCAGCTATTACAAGTGATTGCTTTAAACTCACGTACTTACTATATACCATCTACATTTAATACTTTCATAAAATACGGCTTCCATACAGAAAAACAACTCGGTAATTATATAAAATAATATATACAGCTGCTTGCTGACATTGATTCAATGCTATTAAAACTATAGTGTCAAGCTCAGAGCCGCTGACGGAAATAAATGTATTTATAATTTATCATCCATTCTGTATCATTCGAGACGTCAGCGTGAATATTACCGTAAATCTCATAATCAAGGTACGGGTAATCTTCTGTACTGGCATTTACTTTCAGACTGGCATTATCTGTACAACCCGGCAACGATAATATTATGTTACAATTATACATTATCTTCAACAATTCTATCTTTCTATGAAAATCAATAAATATCAATAAAATAAAAACGCAAAGAAAAGAAACCGCAAATACGCCACGTACAAGTTTACTTACTTTAATATCTAAAATGTTAAAACTATTGTTTACATTTTGAATGAACAGGTTTTACGTACCTGGTTAAACGGTTCAAATTAGCATGGGAAATGTCATTTTAAAAACCTCTTTAGATTGCGCAGTTGTATTTTTCGGACATTAATTACCTCAGCAGAAAATGAAAATCTTTGACGACTATTTTCAGAAAGACCGGTTATACCAATGTTATTTGTGAGAGCACACAACACCTGCCGCAGTTACCAGAAAATACATTTAATTCTGTTTACAAAACTGTTTATTTGAGTTGCGGATAATCACTGACATCATACTTCTAAAAACATAAATTTAATACAAGTTTTTGCACGTTCCTCATGTTCAAATATTTCACTGGCAAAGTATAGCTAACCGTAACCTTTTAAAAGAATCAGCCCTACGAGTTATCTCTCATACGTTAATACTTATGTATACGCACCAAAATACAAGTCAGCAATTTTCGATGATGAATGTTTTGAGCTCAAACTGCTTCACTAGGTCACTAGCGATATTGGGACATTTTGCTCAAGTTGCAGTGTGAAGTTGATCCCGCTGTTCCGGCTATCTTTATTTTTTAAAGCTAGGGGAACCTTTATCAGAAGTTTCGCGGTTCTACGTTCCACCTCCTTCACATAATAAATTCGAAATTAGCTAAAGCGGACATGCAACTGGTAAAACAGATTTATGATGGCATGTGTGTGTGCAGGTGTATCTTATAATTCTGGAGCATACTAATTTCGAGTATATTTATTGGTCGGTGAAGAGGCAAGATTTGACACGTCCTACTCAATTTAATAGGATATGCACCTTTTGCCTCCTCACCGACCATATGTACCAAATTAAATAGCTCGTACAATTGTGGCACGAGCTTTTGTTTAATAGTAGTAGATATCTATCTTAATTTTCNATTTATGATGGCATGTGTGTGTGCAGGTGTATCTTATAATTCTGGAGCATACTAATTTCGAGTATATTTATTGGTCGGTGAAGAGGCAAGATTTCACACGTCCTACTCAATTTAATAGGATATGCACCTTTTGCCTCCTCACCGACCATATGTACCAAATTAAATAGCTCGTACAATTGTGGCACGAGCTTTTGTTTAATAGTAGTAGGTATCTATCTTAGTTTTCGTATGTTACTTCAGATTCCATATACCCATTATAAGACATTCAAATTGGCTTACGCTTTCATTTCATGTATATTAATATGTAATAATGAATATTAATTTATAGGCTGCTGTGTTCAAGTGAATGCTTAAATGCTACGACTGAAGTATTTTTGCTTAACTCTATTGAATGACACACGCCAGCTAAAAATGCCTAGGTAATTTTGAACAAACTAAATGAAAGGTAATTGATTACTTACGTATCTTACCAAAGCCGGAATATAAATCGGTTGCTAAACACTTAGCTTTTGTGCTAATATAATTATCTTCAGATTCAAAGTGTTGGAATGCAAGAGTGAAAGAAAAGCAGCATTTACAAAAGGCCTTCAATTTAAATATCACGATCTAGTTCCGACGGCACGAGAATATTTAAGAACCTTTATAACCTTATTTCATAGAAAAGTATTCCTTGAAGAAAATGGAAGTCCGTTGGAATCCTCATCGGACCTGGAGGCATACTATCGTTGTTTTCTGAAAAATGGAGGAGAATTTAGGCAGTTCGTGAATAAACAAAGTGTTCATCGCCATTGTTATAAGTTATAATACTGCTAGCTAAACTTATTAATTGATAACTTCAAACATTAATCAATTAATCATGTACCTATATTAACCCGTAGTTTGGAAGTTTTTCAAACTAGGCTTGTACAAGTGTATCTATAGGGAATTACCAATTACCATTGTTGGTAAATGTAAAAAAGAATGCTAACTATTATCGCTCCTTACCGAGGTATTAATGATGAATGCAAAACGGTTACAGGGAACACAAGTTTTTTCATACGGATTATTATTTGAAACTTTATTGGAACTTTTTCCTTATTTAATCCATTTCAGGCATCTAACCCGTTTTAAACAGTTTTATGTTATTGAAAAAGAACTATACGAAACTACAAAATTACAGCATTTGATATAATTCAAGCAAAATCCAAAAAGATGCATTTCTATGCAATTATAACGATCTTGAAATACATTGGCAAGTAGCTTCGAACACCGAGAATTTCCTTAACATCGTTTGCTAAGCCAACACACGCCTGAACTTTAATTCTTTGATAGATGTTGAATTCGGTAATATTTATCCCTAAGGATTATCACGAAAACAATCTGAAGCATTACTACTGATCTCTTCATGTAAAGAGACATGAAACTCATAATCATACGTCGCTGAATAACAAAATATAAAAAATAAGAAAATTAATTCAGTTTTCTAAAGACTGAGATACATACTGAAGTATGCAAAAAGTTAAAAATTTAACAAAATATGATCTATACAATCGTAAATTTTCGTGAAAATTCATAGATATTGTAATACAATTACATTTCACAACATAACTGAAATAAACTTCGTCCTCTTCATAGTTCATTTGAAATTTTAGAAGGAACTCCTTCAAAGGTAGTACAGCTGATGAGCACTCTGTGACGAGGGTTCCGATTTCAGATGTTGACCAGCCAGGTAGGCAAGCTTGTGAGCATACTAAAACACAAAAGCAAATTGTTAATGCAATCAAAAGTCAACACATACAAAATTAAAACCCGCGGTGACGTATCTACTTAATTATATACTTACCTGGCACATTGCAGGGACTCTGATAGTGCCACACCAGTTGAAGTACATAAACGACGTTGAATAAGCGAATTTCTGAATAAGATCCGGCTTTATGTTAGAGTTATCCTCCAGAACGATGAAGTGAGTAGGAGATACAGTACCCTATTTTGAAAATGATACGAAAAGTAATAGTACAGATTCAGTTCATCAGTACGGATTCAAGTGCACAACTGAAATACGATTAAATCTACATTCGATAATACAGCTACAGTCATGAACTTACCTCACGAACGAGCTGGGAAACAATGAAGAAGTCAAAGTGATATCGCCGTGTTACAGTATGATCCAATACAGAACCTGGAACAGGATTTTCATATCCTTTGCCCTAAAAATCAGGATATAAAACATCAAATTAAGTACAAGAGACCATCTGTGAATTTTAGCAGTATAGTACTGGATCTACGAAATATTGTCCGCTTCGTTTGCTAACTCAAATAAATGCATGCAAACAATTTAAAATATACTGATAATACGGCAACTACCCGTGCAGTAAAAAAACGTTCATTGATCTTCTTTTGAACAACAACGAAAGTAAATACAGGAGGCTTCTCTCCGCAAGTGATATTCAACCCATTCACTAACTGCTTCACTTCAGTTTCTTTAACGAAGTCCCATTGACCATCACTAACTCCGTCCCGGAAAACAATCACACGGTCCGGAAAGCGTCCATTTAACTACATTTTCAAAATAACCAATTCAATAAGCTCCAAATTTCTGGTGGTTAAGTCCTCTAACTAAAGTTTACTTACGTCTCTCCATTCTTCCATTGCATTTACGAATACACCAATTATAGTTTCAACGTTTTCCTGGTGAGGTCTTTGAAAAATGACTCTTGAGTAATGTTTAGTGCAGTTCGAATCCAAAGTAGCCACCAAAGCAGTCACGGAAGGATTTTTACGCTTTGGATCATGGTACACATCAATCCCAATAAACATAATTGTTTGGGGCTAAAGGTCCATAAAGATAACTTTGAACAACTATTAGTGAACTAACCAGGATGTTTTAGCTATAACTTCAAAAATTTTATAATTTCTTACCATTGGAATACGCAAGGCCCAAAGAGCCCCACCAAGTTTGCAGTTGATTTGTAGAGCAACCTTCTGCATCACCGACCGAACCCTTTTCTCGTTGTTAAGTGTTTTGCTCAAGATAACTTGCGAAGGAATAGGTCTCTCGACTAAACAGTAGTTTTTCACTGCGGAGTACAAATCATCCCGTGAAACTGGCATCAAAATAATCACGAATTGAACCTGCGGAAATCATGTACGACGTCGCGGTTTTAATTCCTAAAAACATGTTTTTTTTGCTTTCGTGAAATAAAACCATTAAAAATGTGACCTTTGCAGGATCAGCATACTCTTGCAGCGCATTCCTGAAATCATTAGGACGATTTCCATTGATAGTAATCACGTCTCCTTTAGGGCCAGTCGTGATTCCTAACGGTCCACACACTGACATTAGGGTTTTCATCATCCCCTCGGCTTTAGGTTTGTCCCTACTTGTAGTCAGTATTACGAATCTTTTCAGCGCGATCTATATGTAAATTAAAAGACTCTTAGTCACTACCATACTAGTGTCAGCTTACCCTAAAATGCCGTGTCTGGTCATATCATACTAACCTATATTCTAATACTCTAATTAGGTATAATGACAATATTAAACCTAAAATACGAAATTTGAAATCTTGTTTACTTGTTTTATTCACTTACCGGTCTGTAGCATGGATTTGAAGTTGCCTCTCTGGAGAAATCGGCCTTAGCATTTTTGAGTTCGAATCTTTCATTAAAAGCCAATGTGGGAGCCGTCATTACTCGCGCATCCATATGAAGCAGTGCGTCCTCCAATTCTAAGCCCCACTCACTCAAAATGGCAGACGCTTTGGGATTTTCTGAAAGGAATCAATGTTAGTTGTAGTGCAAAGCCAAAATCAACTGTCAATCATTAGGCACGATAAACACGCCTACATACATACCTTTTACATTTTTGATGTATTTCGTTAGACACGCGGCTCGTTCCTGTGGTGAAATCTTTGTAAACTGCGCAATGTCTTTCATGATGGTGAAATTCGAGGTTTGCTCTTCCGATAATCCTGACATAAAACACAGCTCCGGAATCAAGCATACAAGACGAACTTCTCCCTAAATATAAACATTTGATTAAAATGTTATGTAAAATGCTCCAAACTTGATTATAGTGTCGCAATGATTTGACTTGCCGATTTGTCCCCCTTCCTGGGTTTGGGCTTCGAGACCAAAATAGGCTGTGAGTGATCGGTAATTGTCAGTTTGTACTGAGCCTTATAATACTCTACGTACGAAACCTGTAATCAAATAACCACTAAGGTAATGCCGAAACAAAGTAGATGTTAATATAAACTTTGTCTTATTCCATGCGGAAACGTACTTCGCTTCCATGGCGTAGAAATGTTGCCGTAGGATTCATTTCCCATGAGACATCATCAACACGGTGACATATTTGGTTGTATCGGGCAAGCACAAGCTTGCCAGTAATAAAATCCTCGAAGATTTGTTTCGGATTTCCCGGTTGTTTTTTCATGAGATTCCTAAGTTGAAATATTACAGGACAACAAAACTAAAATTCAAAATAATTACGCGATAGCCTTAAGAATATCGCTAAAAAGAGGACGTACCACATCTCCAGGACTGTTGTTGTACGAAGAACCCGATGGGATGCATCTAAGCAGAGCATTACTCCTCCCTCAACCTCATCTATTCGTGTCACAATTCCAGGCCAGATCTCCAGCCTGTGAATGCAACAAGATCAAGTCATAAATTTATATCATTAGAATGCTCTTGATATTTTCATTTTACATACT
This sequence comes from Ptenothrix huangshanensis, assembly GCA_036851915.1. Lineage (NCBI taxonomy): Eukaryota > Metazoa > Arthropoda > Collembola > Symphypleona > Dicyrtomidae > Ptenothrix > Ptenothrix huangshanensis. The sequence continues at coordinate 6,070 of JAAXYX010001567.1, read as the reverse complement.
TATGCTGCGGAATTTGATGTGTTGCTCGGGCGTCGTAAAAATTTCTTCCCATTTCCACATATCCCAATTCCTTCTGAATCCTCCGAAGCAGCACGTTGTAAAATTGGACACTATCCAGCATCGTTTGTTGTTTTATGTATTTTATAGTGACGGTGAAAGACTCTTCCGGATGATTGGGATTAGGTACAGTAATTCGCGTTAACTAAAAGAAGAATAAATGATCACAAGGATATGTTAAATATCTGAAGGCCCGTAGGGGCCATGAATAAAAGTAGGTAGCATTGGATCGCTCCTGAAAGCTCATAATGAACTCTCTTTGTTGAAGTCCTTAATAAGTTAGGCCCTATAATAATAATTACATGAAAAGTTAATCAGCATAAGCAAAATACATTAAAATATTACGGTTGAGGAAAGAACGGCAGGTAAATATAGAGTTTGACCGTCGAATGTTTTAGTCTGTCCAATATGGTCCTTGCACGAATTCAGAATTTTTTTTCGTAGATCGGTAGCTTCGGTGTTGGGTGAAAAGTCAACACGGTACTCAAATAATCCTCTATTTTCAGCTACTTTGACGCGAATAAAATTCGTCGCAACAGAAATTCTGGTAACAAAATCGCAACAATTTATTTTTCGCACTAAAAAAATGAAATAACCAGTAAATAAAGTCACAAATTACCTAACTTTACTTAAATACTAAATTACTTACTTGTCACCCTTGTCCCCTCGTTTCAGAACAGGTTCACGATCGGCTGGGCCTCTCAAGTGTACAGTGAAACCATCAGAACCAGGAATTGTTGGAACTCGCTCCAGCTCTCTAAGAGTTCAATTCATTTTTTGAAAGATCTGAAAAATTAATGTCTACAATCTTGAATAAATTATATAATTAACATTACGTTTGCTCCTGTATAGGTCTTTCAGCCACAGCCCCCTGCTTCGTAACAGTTTTGGATACTTCTTGTACAATTCCAGTTTCCAGCTCAACATCCTCCCGTTGGTAAACATTTGGTTCGGACACTTGAGGTGCTGCTGCAGCTCCCGAACTGGATTGCACCGGAGGGCTTCCAGGAGCTGGAGCATCCCCACGGTGGATACTTACTGCTCTCCCACGAGCTCTACCAACCACTCCACCTCCCGGACGGATTCCTCGTCCCGCTGGACGGACTGAAAACAAAAATGACGTCGTAAAAGTTTATGCGACAAAATCAAATAATTTTGCATACACAAGTACCTAAAGAAGGAAATTACAAACTAACACTAATGCTTCATTAATATGCATAATACATAGTATGTAATATAATAATTGCGACCCATTATACACATATCAACACCAACACTCACCAACAGGAGTTTCTCGAACTTCGACTTGCTCCAAACGCTCTGCTATATCTACAGTAGGCTCACTTTCATGCGCTGGAACGGGCTATAATAATTTAAAAATACTGAAATAAAAACTTGAAGCAACAAAAGGATTGTAGACAAGAATTTTTTGCTTACAATCCTAATGAATATTAATTCCAGCGTATATGTAATGCACCCCCAAAAATTCCCCCTGTTTTGGGTTTATAACACTAACAAGAAAGGACAGCTACACGGTGCTATGAAGGTATGACAATTATTTGGTAGTTTTAACTAAGGTATTTGAAACAAATACAACTTAGTGCAGAGCACTTCGGTACCATACCATATTAAACAAATGTAATTCGAAGAATTCGAAAAATGTCTATTTTATGCATCTACAGGTAACTCTATTAGACGACCTAGCAATGTTTACTCCATAATACTAGATTTCGATTCCATTCGAATTTAATATGACGAACCTTCTACGAGCGTTGTTTCTAATTTTTGAAGTCAATTTCCCTTCTAATTATTGCGATTAAATAGCTTACAGTGCTACAGTGGCTTTGTATGATCCGATGAAGAAACCACAACCATTAAATTGCTAACTACCCTTTCCGGCTCAATTTATGCAAAGCCAAACAACGTAAGTACCATCGTGGCTGCTGTGAATTAGGTACAGAGGTTCAAATTCCCACTGCCATGGCCGTAAATATTACTTACAAATTGGACTAATACTACATTTAAAGAACATGGTAATTGCGCCTTTTAATTGCATGTATGTAGATCCAACAATTTAACATCCCGACTCCATTACTTGCCCCATCAGTTGGAAATCAATCTCGTGAACAAATATTTGCAGTGCAGTGCAGTTAATTTTGCGTCATTAACTTCTAAACACGAATTCCTTCCTTTCCAGCTTCATCGTCAACGCCTGCGGACTAGTGTACTACGGGCCAAGCTGTATTAATGCAGAAAGTGCGAACTTTGCTGAAGGCAGTAGTAACAAACCTGGACGACATTCCCCCACTGGATGCATCAATAAATTATGAAATTACCCAAAAATCTTACATGCTAATTTATAATAATAGTAAGGGACCTCCCTTCCTCCTTTGCAGAGCAGGAGCAAAATGAAAAATCTCAAGCCGCAAAGCAAGGGTAATGCAGCAACAATCAAAGCAGCGTAACACCATAACCAGACGACGGGAGAACGAAACCAACTTTCCGTTAATAAACGATGCGCCAACGATTTTTTGTTGATCCTTCCTTCCTTGTCCTGTTAAGAAGATCTGCATCTCCAGCATTCAATACAGCCCAAGATGGCGTCGGACCACATAACTTATTTGACGATTCAACTAATACTCGAGTACTATTTAAATAAATAATTACCGTTCGAAACATGGCCTAATAGTTATATAGAGTAAAATGAATGCAAATTCCGAAAATACGATGACTTCCTAGCACCAACATGAAAGCAAAGCCCGCTAAATAATGTCCAATAGAAATATGAAAATGGTGACTAGTGTGGGATTATAAAAACGGGTAACTAATGAGTGCGATTTTATTATCTATTTGAATTATAAGAATAATGAGTACGATACCAGGCTGGGCTCTGCCGGTTCTGCAGTCACAATTCGGCGTCCTCGAAACCCTGCCGGTCTCTTCTCCATCGAGAGTCAGTCTTCCCTTCAAGACAATCCCAAATAAGCAAAGTCGATGAACAACAAAGTCTAACAACCAAAATTCGCAGATAAAATACGATAATACGCACGAGTTTTACAGATTATCTCACTAATTATTGACAACAGATCCACTTCCGATAAAAATCCAAGCGTCTGTGATTACGAGAGACTCCTTTCACTTAAAGGCTCGATACAACACTAACTCCAATTGGGTGCTGTAGAATGCAGAGTAAGTCCCGCCGACTACGACCATGATTTACGAACTACGACGACGACTACGCTAAGGGCAATAATGCAGGAGTTCTTTGTTTCAATTTCGGGCAAACCCAACGGCTGCACCAGGCAAGAGTACTGCGTGCTTTTTTTAAAGGAATGTGCGTTCGTTGCAAGTTTGATCACGCATTGAAGTCGCCGCTCAATTAAACCGGCAGTTTCGTATGCGAATCTGGTGTCGTCGTATAAGTCGTATTTGCGTAACTAATTACGAGCAATTACAAGTACGACAATAAATTAAATGCGGGTTTCCACATCGGAGTTATTTATGATGCACTATAATTATGAGTTGCTAAGTGTTCCGGAATGGTTGGTGCTGCCTCGGACACGGGACAGAAATGTCCCGGAATTTGATAATCATCAACAATTACTCCATACAATTAATACATCTAATTGACGATTCACAATTTTTGGAATCCAAAATTAATCTGAGAATACGTTGATGACTGTCCAGCATTAATCCACGGCAGTACTATAAAATACTAGGTCTTAACTAGGGTTACAGTAAATTGCTGTAGCACTTACCGTCAAATGGGTTATAACTAGGGCAACAGTAAATTACCATTACCGTAGAACTCACTGTTATGGGTCATAGCTAGGGTAAGAGTGTAATATGTATACTGTTGCATTTGCTGTAATTTTGCGTAGGATAATAGAAAGTTACTGTAATTATAAAGTAACAGTAAAGTTGCGGGGAGGAAGAGGAAACTATTCTTCATCACATCACAAGTTACTTTTCTTACATGTATTATTATCGCATGCTATATTTGGGATGGTTTATTTATAGTACCTAAAGTAATCATGCATAATAGTTAACCTTTTCCGGACGGTAGATACACAATAATTTTTAAATTTAAAAATGTTCTCCCTGACCGGATTAAACAATTGTGTTAAAAACACAATGGCCGTTGGAGTCCGGATTAAACAATTGTGTTAAAAGCATATACAGTGAAACTTCGTTATAATGACAGCCGATATAACGTCATTTCCCCCATAATGACACGTATAAGCGTCCCTGCCAAAAAGCCTATGCCTTCCCATGTTGAATTTGCGGTTATAACGTCACTTTTTATAACTACCTTCTCGCCATACCGTCATGCTGCAACCTGCCCCACAGTTGCATTCGCGATTAAATTGGAAACTTTATAACGTCATGCAAGAAGCGTTATTCCACTTAAGTGATATTTAAAACTTTGGTTTGTTAACAGGGATGAGGATTATCCAAAAGTATTACATGGATTCGAAAACTTTGTTGAGAAGGTTAGGCTAAAAAAACTCAAGCAGCCATTAGTTCAATATTTTTTATTCCCAAACAATAACCAACAAAAGTGGCTATCATTATAAAGCCCTATTAGATTAACTGTGATTAGACATTTTATGTATTTGAAGTTTGATTGCTGAACGCTTTTTACTGTCAACTTTTTTAATAGTAAACCCCGTATGGGCCCGAAAGTTGAAAAATCTGTAAATTTTTACCCATATATCTATTATTATTTGTCCTTTTTGAGCGCGTTTTAACTTTTTTAACTGATGCAGATAAACGTACTCCCAAACCTCTTGCAGCACTTCGGGCCGTTTTTATAACAAACTTGTAAGTAAGGTAACTTAAAAATCTTGTTATTTTTACTTAATTATGCCAGACAGGTTGGAAGTTGAATTAAAGGCAGTTTCAAGTACATGATTAAGTAGCTTTGCGTTACAGTTTATATTTATGTTTCCGAAATTGCTAATGCTTAAAAAGGCACGAAGCGAAGCATGGCAAAATACAGTATATACGGAATTTGCTTTATCATTCTTGACTATTTTTTGTCTCGATTGCGAATGTAATTAGATCATATAAACATCGGCCTCTAGGAAGAAACCGACATCCTTTAACTTGACCAGATTGTATGTGATTCTAAAGGGGGTTTTGGTTTCGAAAACTAAAACAGGGTGTACTTTTGAAAGGTTTTCGTCACTAGTTTTTTCCATATCCCCCGGCGCAAATTCACAGAGATAGCCCCGTGGTGCTAAACCCTTTGCGGATGAGAATCCTGATTGGGTGACAATTTTTGCATGTCAGAAATATGTCCTAGAATGGACCGTAAATTCTCTGAAAACCTAAATAACTTCCCCGTCAAAAATCTGATTTTTTCAAATAATTCCTTCCGTCCAATAACTCTCCCTCTCTAATAATTCCCCCTCTCTATATCTCCCCATCTCCAATTACTCCCAGCCTCGAATAAGTAATTCCATTTAATTTCATAAATGAAATTAATAGTTTGATTTAATGTTTTGTTTTTATTTATTTAATTTTAATTTAAGACTCGACTTTCAAAGATACCAACAAATTAATGCCAGCAAAATTCATGTGCAGGCCTTTCTGCCAAATTGGACAAAATCGTGTAGAAATAATATTGTTGTAAATCTTAAGGACGTGACGTTGAACCTTGATCTTGGGTATGAAACCCAAAACAAAAGCACTCGTACCTCTGACCAATTAAGTGATTCTCTTGAACTAAAGAACCGAGCTAGAGAACTGTATAAACGAGCTCATATGATAAAATCAAAGTTCTCCCTGTGCTCCATGGAAGTTAATATTTTTCTGTTCAATACAGACCTGTCAACTATCAATTGCTCCAGCCTGTGGTGTTCTAGTAATTAAAGGTGAAATGGCTAAAATCAAAGTTGCCTATCACAATGATGCTTTCAGAATCACATGTGATTTAAACAGAAGATCCAGTGCTAGTGAAATGTTTGAACAATACAATATAAATGACTTTGAAACCCTCAGGCTTAAG
>JAAXYX010001566.1:5639-19481 GCA_036851915.1 Ptenothrix huangshanensis | reverse complement strand
TTTTTTTTTAATTTGAGATCCGTCAGGTTTCACCCTAATATATCTTTTTCCCCTACTCGTAGTTGCGTGAAAAAATAAGCTGTAATCCGATTACCTATAAATTAATTTAATTAATTAATGAACACAGACTGCTGATGATTTCCAAGCTCGACTGAATGCTGCATTACAAGTTACTGATGGCAGGTACCCGGAAGGATATCAGGAAGCACCTCTTGCATACGATGCTGTTTGGTCTTTAGCATTAGGTAGCGCAATTACAATTACAATGCACTGCAGTCGGCAGTACTTTAATGTTGTACAAAAATTAGCTTCAATACTTCGCTTTCGTTTGTGATGCATGTTTTACAATTATTTTTTTTCCACAGAAAATGGGTATAGGGACCGCTTGTTTCGCTTAACAGCATGGTACGCTCGCATAGTATTTTATCGTGCTAATTTTGTGTGTCACGTGTCAGTAAAAGTTTCCTGTTTTGTAAAATCTCAATAGATGTACCGTAAAACTTCAATTAAGAACCCCGGCAATCATTGTAAATATTGACGCTTCTCCCCGGCTATCTTTAGAGGCAGGCTCTCTTTACCAACTATGCATGTATGGGCTAGAAATACGTGTTAATTATTTTGAAATAATGGAGTGGTTTTAATGAATTACTTTAGCTCTTATTACTAAGTATGCAAATATACGCTAGAAAAGCGTTTTAATTAATTCGAATCTTTATTACTGATACTCACGATCAGTATAAACAGAAAAATTAATAACAAATATTTTTTATTATTATTTATTGGTACACTCCCCTGTGGGCTTACGCTCATGGGAGGTACGAAAGATATTTGGTGGGATAGTTTTACATCTTGTGGTGTGTGTTACATTATGAGTTCCGCGGTTAGCGGAGTTAATAACACAAACACATATGAAAAAACCTTGCTTGAATCGAATTCGAACTTCTCGAACTCGAAATCTTGACGTCAGGTAAGAACAACGACTGAGTGAAGTATTTATAATAACCAAATCCACTAATCAAATTCAACGTTCATTAATGCTGATTACCATTCAGCACAAAGGAAATGTCTTTCCATTACCTTAAATGCAAAATGTTAAATTTTAATCATTTAACTAAGCAAATAAGCATAGTTAGTACTGATAATTAGTAACACGAATAAAATACAATTGTCTGATACCTTTGGCAATAAATTACATCTTAAGAAATAGTGCAACTTTTAACAAGGAAAATTAACAATAGCTCGAAGTAGCAGATTTTCATATTATGATTAGCTACTAGTAGTAAAATTTAAGCCTGCAGGAGCACGATATTGTTAAAAGGACCTTAAGAGAAAGGCTGTGTTTTGAGACCGGCTCTCTTTGGAGGCCGGTTCACTTTGTACTCAATTGCTGCAATTATGCAATTGAATTGCATGATTGCCCCGGTTATCTTTAGAGGCATACTATCTTAAGAGGCAGGTTTTATTTAAAGTTTTACGGTGCATATCTGAATATCAGCGTAAATTATTAGCTCATTTGCGTGTCAATGTATGTTCTATTTCTTGATGAAGACATTCAGTGAAACTTCGGTATAACGACACCTCACGGGGCCGATTTTTTGGACGTTATTGGGAGGTGACGTTACAAACTATAACGTCCAAACGTTATAGGGTGCTACGTTCGGTTAATCAACAATATTGTGGACACATTAGCTTAAGTTATTCGTTGCGTGAAACTCCCTTTCTTAGCCATTACATACGATAATCCAACTTTATTCCATTTTACGCAATTACTGCATTTTAATCTAACAAGCTCATTTTATTTGTAACTGTATAATTACATAATATATATGACAGCTAAAGGTACGTGCAAACCAAACATACATGACGTTATAAATTTTCCAATTTAAACGCGAATGCAACTGTGGAGCAGGCTGCAGCATGACGGTATGGCGAGAATGTCGTTATAAAAAGTGACGTTATTTTAACCGCAAATTTAACATGCGAAGGCATAGGCTTTTTCACGGGGATGGTTAAATGTGTCATTATAGGGAAAATGACGTTATATCGGCTGTCGTTATAACGAAGTTTTACTGTATCTGATAGATGAACTTTTATCATAACCAAACTCAATGTGGTATAGTCTCCATCATGAAATGTTAATGTTAAAATAAGTAATATTACCTTCTAGCTTTCAATAAAACGATTCACAAATTGAATAGTACTGGAAAAAAGTTGGAAGAATTTAATTACACTAACAAAGCGATTGCTGATGAAATCTACACTGCCATGGACCAGACTGCGTTTCCTGGAGTGTCGGTGAGTGAAAAACATGCTTTATATAAGTAGAAAAATAATGTCTTCTAGAAGTTCAACGGGTATTTTAAGTGTATATGTGTAATATTTTTATGTATTATTTAAATGCTGGTAATATTTAAATCTACAGGGTAAAGTTGCTTTCAGCTCCGAGACAGGAGATCGTATAGCCTTGACTCAAGTTGAGCAAATGATTGATGGGAAATATGTGATTTTGGGACATTATGACACAGAATTGAATAATCTTACTTGGTACTATAAAGAAAGATGGCAAGGTAATATTATAAAAGTATACACTGTCGACAATAGATATGGAAAAATACAATGAATTAATATAAACATAAATCAGTTGTTTTCATCAGTATATTTTTATTTCTCATAGGAGGGAAAGTGCCACAAGATCGTACAGTTGTAAAAATTTCTCTAAGGGTTGTTTCCCTGAGCATCTTCATTGCTATGTGTACTATTGCTGGAGTGGGAATACTCTGGGCTGCAATACTTATTTTGTTCAACTACATATACAGAGACAGAAAGTAAAACTAAACATCTTACTATATCTATTAGACTACGTGGGTCAGTTAAAAAGCAATGTCATTACACAGGTTTTTTCACTGTACAGAGTAATTCAACTTTCACATCCGGTGACAAACACACTGATGCTCATTGGACACATGCTGTGCTTGACGGCAGTAATTTTTGTCGGGTTGGACGGGCAGTTTGTTCCACAGGAATATTTTAGCTTGATGTGCTCTTCAAGAAAATGGATTCTTTCTCTTGGATTTACGCTGGCGTATGGGGCAATGTTTTCGAAAGTATGGAGAGTTCATCGGTTGACAACGAAGCATAAATCAGAAACAAAAGTACGTTTGCATTTTAAAATACAATCATCATTTAAATAGGTAATTAAGAATGAGGTACATGGTGGTTCTTTTCTTCTTAGCACAAAATTCAACCTTGGAAACTGTATTTGCTTGTCGCAACTCTTGTTGGTATCGAAGTAATATATTTGTCGACTTGGACATTGCTCGATCCTTTGACAAGGGAAATCGAAAAATTCCAATTTGAGTTTCCTAAAGATTCGACAGAAGACATAAAATTTCTTCCATTACTGGAACATTGTGAATCCAAGAACCATTATATTTGGCTCGGTCAGTCTATTCGGAAACCTAATTAATATTAAATATTACTACCTCAGTAACAGTACGTCAGATTTAATAATTTATATCAATTTGTGTTTTCTTTGCAGGAATTACCTATGCGTTTAAAGGTCTTCTCTTGATCTTTGGACTATTTCTTGCATATGAAACTCGAAGCCTGAAAGTTCGCCACATAAACGATTCAAGGCTTGTGGCCATGTCAATCTACAATGTGGCTGTTCTCTGTCTCATCACAACACCAGTTACGCTTGTCATTTCTTCTCAACAAGATGCTCTATTTGCTTTCGTAGCTTTGGCTATCATCTTCTCTTCCATGATTACAATGGGGCTTGTGTTCGTTCCCAAAATTGTTGAAGTTGTTCGAGAAGGAAATGAAAAATCGGATCGCAGTTCTGCTCCAGACGGTGGAACAACGAAAGAGGAAGAAGAGCGCTACCACAAGCTTTTGGCGGAAAATGAGCAGCTTGCAAGTATTCTTGAGCAGGTACACTTGTTGTATTTTTATGTCAACTAAATACACAACCTACCCAATAATAATACTGAAACACAAGATTTTGAACTTATTTTTGTAATTCTAGAAAGAGGATCGTCTCCGACAGCTAAGGTTAAAGTTGGAAGAAAAAAATGCCAAATTAGCTGGTGGTCAAACTCCCGATAGAGAGGAAACGGAAGATCGGTCAGTACGAGTCATCGCCACTGCTGGTGTGAAAAGTACGTCAGTTTCTCATGGTAATAGAAATAATAATAATACTGTTGAGCATATTGAGGTACTGGAAACGTTTTGCACAGATGCCAACTCGGATTCAGCCATAGGACAAGGACTCTCAGTTCACACTACAGACTTCGAGCTCTCGGAATCTTATTTGTAAAAAAAATCCAGTAGCGTGTTTGGTTGGGTCGGAATTTAAACAAAATTTCACCGACGTCACAAACTTCAAAACTAAGAAACGGTCAGTATTTTACTGTGTTGAAAGTTTATTAGCAACTCACACATGTTCGACTTACTAATAATTATTTTATAGATGCAGTTTCCATAATCTTGTTATAATTACTGCTTCTTATCGTTAGTTGCAAATTGCAGGAACTAATTCTGTTTATTACGTATTGTAGATATACCTGATTTAATTTTAGTTTAACAGAACCTGTAAAAATAATTTTGAAGTGTTTCAAGTAATATAAACACAGTCTGAAGTATTTATTACATTAGTTAGTTATTACAAAATGATTTCCATGTGTGTAAATTATAAATATTTTTATTTTTGTTTAATACGTTGAAAGGTAGTATAGAAGCTCCATATTAGTATAAGTTTTAACAAAGAGTGAAAGTCATCTGCTAACATTTCACAAACATACAGTAAAATACTACGATTACAAGTATACCGCTTTGGCTCTTCACTTTAATTTTACTTGGGCGTAAGAAAGGAGTTGGCTACGGTAATCGCAAACAAAACTCTATTAAACAAATTAGAACTGTGCTCCAGTCACTTGCACAAAATGAAAAACCACTTTGGTAGTGTACCCTTCTTTTTACATAATAGCCCAAAGTAATTTTAAATTTTAAAAAACGTTGATTGGAGTATAAGTATAGGGCTATTATTTTTTAGTGAAAGTATCTGAAAAATGATACTTTATGTTCCGTTGTTGCAAAAACGACAATGTTATTTGAAATTTAGCCGCAACAGATATTTCAGTTACAAATTCCCCTTATGTCATTTTCCCCAGGATATGGTTTACAACTTCCTTCGCATTTCAAACTTCATTGAACCGTATTACACCGGGCTTTTTTGTCAAGATGCCAAAATATTTATTTTCTTTATGTATATATCAGCTACAAAAGCCGGAGCATTGCTTAGTTATTAATAAATACACTCCCCTGTGGGCTGACGCCCATGGGAGGAAAAAAGGTTTTAGTATTAGAAGTAGCATGTTAATGTTAGAATATAATTCAAGCAAACATCCTGGAATTTCGTAAATCATGGCAAAATTTTACTTTCCAACCAGGAGTACATAATTCTCTTAAGCCTTTTGGTTTACAAATAGTTAAAAAAAGACGTTTTTGATGCTCCGCTTTTGCTTCTTACAAGTTTTTGTACTAGTAGCCCAATGCCCAATTTTCACGAAGATATACACCGAACCATCATGATGTGTGATTCAACCGGCCGTTGCGTTGTTCTTCATAATTCTTCGAATTTCCGAAGAATGTACCAATATTTTCACTCTTATGATTTTCATTCTTAATTTATTATTGAGGAGTTAGTGGGAAAGATATCATTTTTAATTTCGCTAAGCAAATACTTCGGTAAATTAAGTACAGACTCATTTGTGTGGTGATTATAGAATTCAACGTTCAGTAGCTTCCTGTACTGTAGCTCTATAGTTTTTTCTGTTAGTAATTATTAATTATATTATATAGAGGCGTACTTGCATTACTCACACATAACTATGTATAACCTAAAAACGCAGGCTATGATATTTCAATATGTATTTTCAGTAGAATCATTACAGAAGGCTCTTAATTGGGCTAGTTTATGAAAATAAAATTGTGTATTAAATTATCAATGTTTGGATGAAGTATTATGCAGGGTTAGTAACTGCTACTGTTATATGTTACAGTGTATACGTGGTATAATAAACTAATACTCGTTGATCTTGCGAATGAAATAGTTAAGCGATTACGGTTGTGGCCACATTGGGTAGCACCTAAATAATACTGTGGGTCCGCAATATGTTGCTACTACAAAAACGAAAAGAATTCGAGCATCCTTTCATAATACTGCTATGGCAGGAAAATAGCCCTACAACAATTACAACATTATTAACTATTATTACAATTCAAAATTCTTCCATTTAGAACTCATGACAGCTCAAGGTTGCTAGACGAGGATATCCTCGTCTAGCCACCTTGATGACAGCTTTTTCAAAAGGTATATATTACAGAGTAGCACAAAAGCACAACCAATTAAACCAATTCTTATTTTGGTATTATAGCGACAAATTGTTGTAGTCAAAGGGGTAGCAAGATATTTCGAATCCTTATCTTTAAGATAAATGATAATGATATAAATTTCCTCGTATGAAACGCTAACATGATTTTACCTTTAATTATTACCTCCTCTAGTATTCATTACCTAAACGATGGACACGTTAGAAATGGCTACGGAGCTTAGGACACATCATGTCACTTAAATTCTCATTAAATTACCGTTATAATTAAATTATTACCCAATAACTGTATGGTGTAACTGGTTTTACTAATAAAAGAGGAAAATTAAAATCACCAACATTCATTAAGCTTTCAACGTGGCTGCTATATTTATGATTACATAATTAAGTTGTATTGCAACATCATATAGCGTTCTTCGTGCCATATAGCACATATAAACACAAATTTTAGCATTTTTACTTTTATCTATAATCCCAGATTTTTCAAAGGATCCAAAAGAACAAAGAAGTATAAAATATCAAACGATTTCTTTTTGTTTTTGACGTTATTTTTTCGCCATTCCAGCAGTCATCAATTTCAGTAAAACTGCTGCATCATCGTTATTACCACTTTTATGCAACACTTTGACGTCATCACCAGTTATTACTTATTACATTACCAGTGGCTTCAATAGCGAATGGATAATTAACTACATTTATTCATGTAAATAATGAAAATCAGATGTACAAAAAGTATATATCGTCGTTGAGGAGTGAAAAAGAGCTAAATGCATCTGGCCCCTTAAGCAGAATGCCAATGTTATTGCAATCAGTTCAGCATTTATTATGCTCCGCACGGGGCATAATGCATTTAGCTCTTTTTCACTCTTCATCCACGATATGGAATTATAGTGAAAATTACATGCAATTATATGATCACAAACATTTGGGCAACTACAGGGAGGCAACAAATACATAATTGTCGAAGGGGTTTAATTATGCAATTTTACGGTGTCGGTTTTTATGCTGAATATTTCATAATGTATAAAATATAAATAATTACTAAAGTGCGTGGCCTTACTTCGTACTCATTACTCATAAAGTTTGGAGGGAAGATCCCAAAATATAAATTTTCTCAAATACAATACTCAAAACTCAATATGGCTCAATACGCCGTTCGACAATGGTAAACAAGACTATTTGTAAAGTGCGCAACGGATATTTGTTGATCTCGCTTCTATCAAGATACACTGATCACTAGAGACAGCCACCTGTAACTGGACCATACCGGTAGTAGTGGCATTTGTGTGCAGAATACATACCTGAGGATGATGATGACTATGAAAAACGATCGAGGACGACAGGTGCATACAGCCGTATACGACTGGAGGCCAAGGCTGTCTTGTCATGTCATTAGTATCAGTCTGGGTCTGTTTGCTGGCATACATACATACCTAATAGAAATCGAGGTGCGTAAAGATGAGTTTGAGAATGAAGGAGGAAACAGGGAACTCAGGATCAATTACTATTTTTGACGGCGATTCCCATGAAGTACTCTCGTCCCTTCCAGTAATCTCAACCTTCCTAACCACGTGCTCGCATTTTACGCACAGCGCCATCCTTGACGTCATTGAAGACAACAGAGAGCTCTTTCACAGCAGAGCAATTCCCCTTCGCCAAGTAGTGTACCGAATCCCGAGGTGAACCGACAACCGATTCATATCTACGCCATTATACTGGAAGAATCCATTCGTACAACATACACAGTACTAGTGGATAATTGTCGTTTTGGATAACTGGCATTTAAGGTACGTAGATTAGAATCAATTACATATAAAGGTACTATTATTAATTTCCACGATCTGAGGAAGCCTATCCAGTCACTCGTGGTGTTAAGCTAGTAGTGATTGCGTAGACGAGATATTACGATTAAGAAAAAACCATTGTCATTTTCGTTTATATGAAAATGTAAGTAAACATTTAGAAATCTAGTAGCTGTTTCACATTTGTATGTACATCTTAACGATATTACTGGGATGAGATAATCGCAATCATTACGAAATAGCCTTGAGACATTAAATCGACAATGTATCACCGCCAACTTCACATTTCCTATAACATGCAGATGAAAGATGAACGATTGAGCACCCCGACCTCGCATTACTTGAACTGGAATCCGCACTATTGAAAGAGGCTGGAAGGGTTATTCAATAATCGCGTGGGCTCAAGTATCGTTTAACACTTGAATTTGAGGTTTATTGTTTATATTTTAAGAATTAGAATGTCGAGCCATGGAAGACGTCAAGTGTCAGTTGATGATATTCCCCCTGGGGATGAATACGGCGATATGCACAAAATCGTACTCCAGGGAATTATGGCATCGGGATTTTTGGATTTTAGAGGCGTAAAAACATTATTTACTGCAGCATGTGATTACTTACGAGGTATGTATTCATTTCGAAATTTACCTATGAACTGAGCTTAAAATTAATTGTTGGGTGTTCGGATTGTAGTAAGCAGTATTCATATTTGAAACTTTTTTTCATAGTTTCTGATGAAGAGAAGTCTATCCGAACATCTATGCCATACGTTCAAAAGATTGTTCGAGGCATCAATGACCAAATCAAACCATTCGACATGGCAATTCGGAGTGCTTCTTGCGAATTAAGTGGGAAGAAGTACTTTTTGTTCATGGTGACTGTGGAAAAATCAACTATGAAGTAAGTCGTGGGAGTATATATATATTTATGTTTAAAATGTTTGTGATAGTAGTAGATGTGGTTGTATTCTGGATGAGCATTTTGTGATCGGAAGTTATAAGATCTTTTGAACGAACATTCACTCCGTTTATTCGATGCAGTTTGACGGAGTTTAGTAAGGTATACGCTGATTAAGTTTAGACAGAAAGAATACAGGAAAATAACAGACACTGTACTGTAATATTATGTATGTATGTAAGTATTGGACACGAATTAAATAGTACTGCATCGCAGATAAAGATCGTAAAATTGTATTTCACGCTTGGCTTTCTTTAAAGTTTTAATTTTAATTACAGCTCCATCGTGACATTAATACCAGTTCAAATGTATTTTAGTAATTTACCTCGTAATAATTATTACGTTGACGGGCATTCACTGAAGTTGAAAATGTATCCAATCATTTCGAGCGGGACTTATCGTAGCACTAGTACCTATGTATATTTTGTTAGCTTGTATTCACTATTAATTAACAACTGGTTTGATTTCAGGTGTCAAACAATATTTACCAAGGTTGAGATTGAAATGTTTCAATTATGCTTGGACCGCATGATGCGGAAGTACCCGAACTTTTCCCTCCCATTAGCCGAATGCATCAACATTTTGAGAGAATTGGATGCACGTGCATCGTTGTCTCAAGCTGACGATTTCATTAAGAGGATGATTGACTACCAGTACTTCACAAAGTTCATGATCTCAGCAACCGAATATGATGTAACCCTTGGTGTTCGGGGAATTCGAGAGTTTGAACCCCTTTTGGTGGATTTGTATCGAGATGTCGTCCAGGTTTGCTCGTTGTGCAAATTAATTCTGCTTCATGTAAGTAAATTTGATGGGTTTTGAATCTTTTTGATCTTTGTCTTATGATTATAATCTGTGGAAGCCAACGTTGAACTCAGGGAAGATGTAAAATACGTATGTGAACATCTATTTCTTTTACAGGGTTTCAGATGTCCAAAGTGTAAAATGCTTTTGCATAAGCCATGCTACACAAAGTACGTGGTATCTTGCAAAACTTGCAAGGTTTGCAACACACCTTGGGTTAAAGAAAAGGATATGATTCGGAGGACTCGCACTACGGACGAAATAATCGAGAATGAAGGACCTGATGCCGACTTGTCCGGTTACAGATCCACTTACTTTTCGATTGAATCAAAATCTGGTCAGTCGTGTCAACGGTATTCATACCGTGATGCTGAAGCGCACAAAATGCCCCATTTGGAACCAATGGTATCCAACCGTCGTTCAAAAAAAACCTTAAGAAAGTGAAGTTTACTTGGAATGCAGTTGGCTGCTCTTGAGGAAAGTTGTTTGTTTGTAGTGCATGAAAACACTTTAAATATTTTTTGAATAACTATTTGACCAAAAAAAGTACAAAATATTAAGAAAGGATTGAAATGTTACGCTATTGAGTGAGGCCGGCTCCCAAAGTATCGTTATGAAGTCAGCTATGTATATTTCATATTCTGCTGCTTAATATTCTGGCATGTCACACCGTTATAATTTGAAATTCTACTTACCTATATTATTGCGAGTTAAAAATAAAAGTGCGTCGATGTCTTGGATGTCTGCACAAATTCATTAGTTCAGTTCAGACTTCAAAATTATTTCTACAATTTTCGTAAACGCTGAACCTTTTAAGTATTACAATTTACAATGTAAAAATAAACTTTAAACTGTCAGCCTAATCCTAGTATTTATACGAAAGTTCCTCTTTTGGATTCACTGCTTATTCGACAATTAGCCTGACTTACTGGTGTCAGTTTTTTCTGCCAGATTTTAGCTGTCTATACTATGTCTGATTTCTAGACATTTGATATCCTTTTCGGTTACTTTTTTGCATTTTACCGGATGGTCAAATAGTTATCCTCGTCTTGAATGTTAGGTTAAAGCTGTTGTGTCTAGATATAGTAGAGGTATAGCCTGATCGCTGTAAACTCATTGTACTTGCAAAAATGTAAAAATTACTATGGAGATGTAATTTTTTTTCGAAAAATCCCACATCAATTTTAACAATTCTACAAAAATGTATATGTATGTACATCGAGTTTACAGCGACCAGGGCAGGGTATACCTCTAGTGTGTAATATGTTGTAAAACGAGCTTCTCCGTAGGTTTTCTTATTTTTTATTGTTGTACCGAGATGTTGAAATTAGCGAATCAGCAATTACCACCTGCTTTTACCTTTATGTAGCACATTCCAGCTAAGCGTTACCATAGCATATTATTACCAACTGTCACAGTTGTTGCATCTCAAGTTGAATTGAATTTGCAGTACTTCGCTGACTAAATTGACTAAACGGTTTATCATGCTAAAAAACGGAATGGACGTAAGTGCGTCTACGTCAGCTAGTCAGCTGAATTACAAACAGATGTTTTGTTTCGAAAACAGCGTTACATATGTGAAGTTCATTCTGATTGTATCAGTATCAGTTGTATTGTGTTCTATAAAAATTATTGCGTGTATATTTTAAATATGTTTTATTGTATTATGTAACAATGAATTTATTAAACTATTTTTCATTATCAAATTTATTGGTCATGCTATAGAATGATTTAATAGATACGAGTAATTTGGGTCTAGAATTTAATTATTATTCGAGTGTTGGTTTTTGCTAGTAAAGATAGGTACATCATATTATACTGCAAAAAAAGTATAAATTTGCCTATTTTCATATGGCAAAAGTAAAATTTCATCTAAATGGGATTCTTTGTGAAAGTAGATCTTATCTGAAGATGTTATCATAAATAGCTTCTGAGCCGAGGGTACAGGGATTTTAGTAATAAGCGTTAAGTTTTTTGTCTCTTAAGGTCCAATGAATGTTTTGAAAGTTGACTTTTTTCGGTAGATAAAAGCTAGGTATATTTGTATTCAACAGCTGTAGCATGAAATTTAACCATCAGTAATAGGTATGTATCTATCACCGACGCTATGATATTCGATTATTTGTTTGAGCAGAGCAGTGTGATTCAGCTTATATGCAGAGTACAATGAAATCTTGTTATGACGTCAATTTCGCTTTAATGACAGCACATGGCCTCCCCGTCAACAAGCCTGTCGTTTGACGTAATAGAGTCTATAACGTGATCTCCCTATAATAATGGACAAAAAATCGGTCCACTGAGGTGTCATTATAACAAGATTTCACTGTATCTTTAAAGGTTGTTTGCGACCGAATTCCGGGGACTGCAGTTAGCAACGCCAAGAATATCTTAGGAGGACATGTTGCAATTTTCTGGAATCAATTGGAATTGTACTAACGTAGAACATACAGTCTTATAGTGATTTAATTGTTCAGTTTAACCTCCACCGAGAGTTTCTATTTACTCTTAACCGATGGTTTAAAGTTTCAAAGTGAAACTTAAATGGAAAACTTATTATTGACAAGTGAAATTATTTAGGTAGTTAAATTATTATGTGTACATACAGATGTTTCTCGTTTTTAAGTATTATAGCAGTAAATTAAATACGTGATACGTTTTTACGGTGATCTTAACTTTCCTGTGCGTAATTGTTTTTAAATATTTTGTGTTTTCTAGTACTGAAACTGCTAACCCCACAAGTAAAATATCTAATAGATTTACCCAAAACACTTCTGGTAGAAATGGTTGGATAATTGTGCAATTATTGTTGTCAACAGTTCACAAATTCAGGTTCCTTGTGAGATTATAGCGGAGTTAGCGAATTTGAAATTTTGTGAGTACCGATGTGTCGCGAAATGGATGTCGGTGGTTTACTCAATTGATGTCGTACTCGTAGCCCTTGTACCTACTTGAAGCTCGTGATCGGTGGTTTATGTAGATTTGCATTTAAAATGTGGGTATATTTCAGATTCACGTAGGTACTTTAAGTGTAATCACAATACAGTTTTGGGTGTTATATAACAAAATAACTTAACAATTACCGTTGGTTCCCGGTTTGGTATATGGAGAGCAGTTGAATGGAAACATGAAATAGGATTATATTATTTTCATTCTTTTGTTTTCTTGGTTCTGGATACTGGAGCTAATTGTATCTGACTGATATAAGATTGAATTATTGGAAATCGTTCGCAGGATATTATTATCAATGTTGTTGTCATTTTGATGTTGACCATGGATATTGATTTATTACCTTTTGAACTCTATTTATTCCAAAATGTACACTATTGCAGATCG
Source organism: Ptenothrix huangshanensis (assembly GCA_036851915.1). NCBI lineage: Eukaryota > Metazoa > Arthropoda > Collembola > Symphypleona > Dicyrtomidae > Ptenothrix > Ptenothrix huangshanensis. The sequence continues at coordinate 6,196 of JAAXYX010001566.1, read as the reverse complement.
AATGAATTCCAAATTATTTTCGTTGTGTCTTGATGTGCTACACATAGTCATTTATGTGACAGTATCGATTAATAAATGGAATAAATATATATGTACATAATGTCAAATTTACCGTTGCAATTTGCAATAATTTAAAACATGAACGATAGCAATCCCAAAATGTAATCATTAAGTCTAAATAGTAATAATGTAGACTTTGTCTATGCAAAAATGCAAACTTATTCTTATCGATTGTTGACCATATTTACAAGGGTATTTATTAGTCATTCTTGAAAATGTAGCAACTTTTATTCGTGATATGAGGTTTGCATCTTTGCTCCACTAGACAGACATTAAATTATTTTATTTCAACTTTCAACGTAGGTAGTAGGTACATCTCATATTTGCGTCATTATTTTTGTTCATTATTGCTTGCTCCACCGGTATTCATAATTTGTTCTGGTGACTGTTATTTCCTTTATGACATTGTAAAGACAGAATGAGACATTTGTTGCAAAAACATCACTTCATTTTCGTTACAGCTCGTTCAAACGATACATATTATTTCTTATATTTAA